>JAFIRS010003465.1:0-133170 GCA_018342105.1 Gonioctena quinquepunctata
TTTTACAGTTTTGAATAGGAATTTCGCCAAAGCAAAAAACATTATGGTTATAACAACACATGAGAGTACAAAAATCTTATATATTTCATGTTCCAAGGGTGGTAGTATTGGTGGTGGTGGCGGCGTTGGTGACGTCATCGCTACTGCTGCCGTTGGAAGCCTTCTCCATGGCATCACTGTACTTGTAGAATCATTCATTTCAAACTTGAGCTGATATTTCTCGATTATGGTGTTGTTGTTATCATCCTCGAGGTGGGGTGGCAGGTCTGTGGTGAAGAATAACCTTCGAAGTCCTGCTGTTCGATTCATTGGAATCCAAGACTGATTGCCTTCTTTGAAAGAAACCGCTACTCCTCGTACATCATCATCATACGGTATGTCTACGTATAAGATGGTGTTCAGAATCAAAGTCACTAGTATCATTTGAATCATATTTCGATGTTGATGGTTGTGTCGTGCAGAGATTCAACTTTTTCAATTTTCTTGTGACGTTTCGTTTCTCTTCATAAAACTGTAACTCTTCGTTCAGAGCTCTGACTTTTCGATGAAACTGTTCCAATTTCCGTGTATACTCCTCTGTCATCGACAACATAACCTCAACTGACGTCATTTCAACAAAAAACTCCAATATATACTTGTTTCGTTCTTCTCCTCCTCTAAACACTCTTTCGATCCACCCTGTATATATGGTGACGTTTTAAAAGTTATCCGTCCTGCTTCCATGTCGCCGACAGTGCCTTAGCCCGCTTAGATACAAATACGAATAGTAATCATATGACTTTGAATGAAGTTATCCCACGGTTCGAGCGTGCAGCTGCATACTCTCTTATCTTGTTAATGTAAACAAACTCTTTCACAAAGGATGCCGCCGCCGATATCTTATCTCAATGTAAACAAAGGATGCCGCCGATATCCGGTCGCTTAAATAAACAACTGATAAGAAGTGCTGACGTAGATAATATTCCTGCAAAGACTTGTCGGTTGAGTCATGACCGCATCATCGCTGGCTCCTCCCACTTTCCAAAATGGCCGCCGCCATTCACTGATCACGTGACACTTCCGTCCGACCAATGCCGTTGACGGATATTGGTTGACACCCCAATATGGCTGCGGCCATTGGATAACGGCCGGCGGCTATCACCACGCCCAGACCTATCACAGCTCTCCCCACCTCCCACTCTCAATCACACACTCCCATACACAACATGGCTGCCACCATTCCGACCAATCACAGGCCACTCATCCCCCCACCTCCCCACCCCTCTCCCGCCATCTTTTTCACAAACCCCTCCCACAACGAACCGCCCATGACCGCCACCATCATCCCTACCCCCACCCGAAAACCACCCCCTCACTCACTCACCAAAACCCACCCCAAAATAGGGGTTGCGCCAGAACCCGCCTAGCCTATCTACTTAAGTTTACACCGAAATTGTTTATATCAGTTTACAACTTCCAAGTGTGATATCCCATAACCTCTCTTTATGGACCTTCGGGGACCCGTTTCTCCTAATATTATCTTTTCCGGGAAATTTTTTCGTTTGCTACACTGTTTTTGTCGTGTTTTGAAGCTCCTGTGGAAATTTCGTGAATATACTGGGTGGTCTCATATTATTGAATTAAAAACCGGAAAGACCAGAAAAAATCTACGTTTTTTTTTCAATTCATAATACCACCATTTTAAAGTTTTGAAGCAGGCTCTCCTCGACACAGTTTGAAGTTTGAAGAAGTTTTTGAAGTTTGTTTATTTTTGAAAAGGTTATACATTTGTTTAACATAGATCATTTGGACCATTCGGAGATAGGTGGAAGGCAAACTAAGCGCATTTGGCTTGTTTTTTGCTCCCCATCTTCCGCCTCATGGTGACACTTTTATAAATCGAACATGGTAGGACAGATATAATAATCACTAGGTATATAATATAAGATAATAAGCCGCGAACACACGATATAACAGAGAAAGTTGGTAGAGCGAGAACATGGTAGTGATACATTTATAGTATATTATGAGGACATGATGATACAGTAAAAAAGGTTGGTGCAACGTAAAATCGTGGTTTTATATTTACAATATATTCAGTTCGGTTAAAAAAGGATTCTTATTGGGTAACGGATTCTATATTATAAAGGTGCGTTTTTCAGGAGGGTCATTATAAGTTGGTTGTTATCAATAATGAAATTTTTGATGTTTGTTTTATATATTTTGAAATTGGAAGTTTTTCTTATACATGGAACGCGTATAGACTCCTTTTTTTTAAAGAATGGTACGGATAAGTTTTGTGCATATCTGGTATTCTTAGTTTTAATCGTGTTTTGAGTTGTTTTATTGGAATAGATCCAAACGAGACATTGGAACGCGTATAGACTCCTGACGTCAAGTAAATTAGTTTCCTTATACAATAGTTGGGTATCGAAACGTTTAGGTTTTCCAAAGATTATTTTTATAATTGAATTTTGGGCCACTTGAATATTATTTAGTACATTTTCGAATACTCCACCCCATACTGTTATACAATATCTAATTAATGATTCAACCAGGGAATTGTAAATTATCATCAGGTTTTGTTTAGTAAGAACAGCACGAAGGTTGTATATTTTATATGTCAGCTGCCTAAGTCTTTTGACCATATAGGAGACATGTTCATCCCATGTCATACGCTGGTCCAAAAATACACCTAGATATTTTATTTTCGCCACTTTCTCAATATTTGGGCAGTTGCAAGATATTTTAGGGCAATTTGGCTGATGTATCTGAATGTTTTGCATCTCGGGCTGTTGGTTATTTTGAAGAGAAAATGTTATAAATTTAGTTTTTGAAACATTGAGATTGAGGAGATTTTCATTCAACCATATCTGTATGTGTTCTAAGCTTTGTTCTGCTTCATTGTATGCCTGTTGCCACGTTTTAGCTTTGAAAATAATTGTTGTATCATCAGCGTATGAAATGAGGTGACCTTTCATATTTCTAATGTCAAATAGGTCGTTGATATAAGTTAAAAACAGTATCGGACCTAAAACTGTGCCCTGTGGTACCCCAACAGAAATTTCGCGAGAACTGCTAATGCTGTCACCGATTTTGACACGTTGGCTTCTGTGAGATAGATAGTTTTTGAAAATTGTATTTGCTGGTCCTCGGACACCATACGTGTATAGTTTGTTTAACAGTTTTTCGTGTGAAACTGTATCAAAAGCCTTGGCTAAATCCAAAAAAACTGCTAGGCACTTTTCGGAATCATCCAAGGCCCCTGTTGTTTGTGATATGAAATTCAATATGGCGGATTCGGTACTACTTTTTTTATGAAACCGAATTGCCTCTCTGTTATAACATGATTTTTTCATAAAATTTACCAAGCGTGATTTCAAGGCATGTTCTAATATTTTCAGGAAGTTATCAATAACAGAGATTGGCCGGTAGTTTACATCTTATGATTTGACACTGTGATTTGAAAATGGGAGTAACTCTCGATTCTCTCCATTGTGTTGGTATTGTTCCTGTTTTGAAAATTAAATTTATTATATAGGTTAATGGTTCTACTAGATAAGGGTGATAAGCTTTAATTAGTTTTGTTTTTATTCCATCGGGTCCAGGTGCACAATTATTTTTAATTTAGAAATAATTTCTATAATCTCTTTTTATTTACAGGTGTGAGGAAGAGTGAGCTGGTAACAGATTTATCTTTTATAAAATTAGGTGGTGTAGTATGTGGTACATCGGTTTTGAGTCATTTTATCCCTACATCTGTAAAGTATTCATTAAATGCCTGCGCTTTGTCTCTATCATCCGATAATATTGTATCGTTGACTTTTATGTTGCCTATTTTAATTTTTTTTGTAGTTTTGTTTGTTAGTTCGTTTATTATTTCCCAAGTTTTTTGCAGTCTCCTCTGTTTCCATTCAATTTATCTTTGTAGTATTCATTTTTGTCATTCTTAATAGTTTATTAAGCTCATTTCTATATCTTTTGTAGGCAGTATTCAATTCTGGATTAAATTCTTTATTTAGTTTCAGTTTCATTTTATCTCTATGTTTTATAGATTCTATTAATCCATGAGTTATCCATGGTTTGATCCTACAGTTGAGGCTATTATTTTGTGTTGTGTAGTACAAATATTTAAATGTTTTGTTATTTTAGTAATGAAATTGTTATAAGCTTGTTGTGCTTCATCACAAGATAAAACTTCCCTCAATTTTCATTCTGCATGAGAATGTTCAATTTTGTATCATTTGTTTTGTATAATAACGAAGGACTTTTTCGTTTTGTTCTTTATTTACATTTGATTTTTCATTTATTGAGATGAGGAGAGATGTAGTGAAATGGTCTGTTATGTTCGTTCCAATAATCGAGGAAAATATTGATATTTTTTCAGTTGTTTTTTGTTTTCTAACAAATATATGATCAATAATGCTTTTGGATTGATCTGTAACGCGTGTTGGATTATTTATATAGGATATGAATCCTCTTTCTGTCAAAATGCTTATATATTGGTTAACATCATTTGAGGCACTATCCAGAAGGTTAATATTAATATCCCCCATAAATATTTTTACTTTTATTTATATTTGATAATATTCCAATATGTCCGAAGGGGGCCGGTATGAAGCAGTAATTCCAAAAGTTAGTTTGGAAATCGTTATTATGATTCTCAGAACTTTGGTTTCCGATAATGGTAATATATTCATAATAACTGGTAGAGAATTTTTGACATAGATCATGACGCCATCATTTTGATTAAATTTCGACTCATTATAAAACACTGTATAATTTGGGATTTGAAAGTCACTTACCTCATCTAAGTTCCAGCATTCCGAGAGGACAATTATATCCATATGATCATAATCCTGTTCTATGTATACCATGAGCTCGTCGAAATTTTTTTTAATGCTCCTGATATTGAAATGAAATAAACCAACTTTCCCTGTTACCTGTGTGGCCTTCTGACTCTGTACCCATTCTTGTATTGTTGAGAAAAATGATGTTTTTATATCTTTTTGGTCATCCAATACCTCTATGAATTCTATCATTATAAGATAATTCTATATTGTTTTATAGTTTAATTGAAAAAAAAACGGTATTAAGAACCACAAAAAAAAATATATATATAGAAGAGAAAAAAAATAAAAAATAAAAAAGATATAACTAAGATAAAAGAGAGAAGATAATATAGAATACAATTCAAACGAAGGTTTTCTACAAAAGTAGAACTTAGTTCGTAATGGAACATTAGTGAGAAAGTACTTCTAGCAAAATTAATTTTTATTTTTTATTTTTTTTTATTTTTAAGGAAATACTTTGCGAAAATCATTGGAATTTTCAATAATGGAGATTTTATTATTGTGATTTATGAAGATTTTTCCGGCTTCTGTCCACACGTGTTTCATGGATGTTTTCTCAATTGATTTCGTCATCAGTTCGACACGTAACCTGGTGAGATCTTCTCGTATAACGACTCCTGTTCCCTTCAAGAACTTTTTGTTGTGGTAGATCTGTTGCTTCATCCCTTGACTTTTCAGTTTAAGATAGATACCACGCGGTTTGCCATTCTCATTAATTTTTCCTATACGGTAACAGAGTTCAAAGTCATCCTCGGTTATTTTCGTGGGTATCTTCGATTTAAACAGATCTATTACTTCTTTTCGGGTGTCTTCTTTGTTTTTTTCCGGTAAGCTGAAAACTCTTAGGTTATTTTTCCGACTTTCTTGTTCCATGTAGTCAATCTTTTTCAAGAGATTTTCGTTGCCATCTTTCAGACTTTGAAGTGTGCCATCCTGTATATTAAATTTGGCTTCGTATTCAATTTTTGTTTGGGAATGTTCAATCCTTATCTGTTCCAGTTTTTGTTCCATAAGATTAAGTTTTTTTTCTACTGATTTCGAGACTGCCTCCGAGACGTTGTTTGCTATAGTTTTTATGAATAGCTGATCGCTCATACACTGTTTAAATGCTGCATTTACCGCACTTTGGATTTCATCTCTAATTTCCCTTGTGATGACCATATTTAAATGAATTTTCGAAGCGGCAAACAATTAGAGGTTCGATGATGATACTGTATGTCAAATTTTATAATATTTGAAGCACTTCCACTTAGTGATATTAGCTTTTTACTAGGAGCACTTTGACACGCACTACTCACTGTCGGCCATGTATAATTATAACAAATGATTGATATGTACTGTATGTGTCAAAAACTTAGGCAATGTTGGATTATCAGTTTTGACATAATTGCAATTTGATTTTTTCAATGCACTTTATTGCAGCAGACCTGGATGCGTTATAAGTGGTCCGATTTCAATTTTTATGAATAATATTGAGATATGCGTTAAAATGCTGCGAAAAAGGTGAGAAATACTTGCAAACAAGACCGAAAACCGGCGAGTGCATGCGAGCGGCTCAGGAGTGGGGGTAGAGCAGCAGATTCATAACGGGCGCAGCGCGCTCGAATTGCTATATATACGCTTCCTCGCGTCTGATGCTCTACCCCCACTACTAGGCCGCTTTCACGAACTCGCCCATTTTCGATCATGTTTGTAAGTATTTTTCACCTGCTTTGCAGTATTATAATGCAAAATGAGAATATACATTTTGTAGTACCATACTTCTACTCTCGAAAGCATTCTGGAAAGTTGTAATCGGACTCTCTATGACGCATCCAGGCCTGCTGCAATAAAGTGCTTTAAAAAATTCAGATTGCAATCATGCCAAAAGTGATGATCCGACAGCTCCTGAATTTTCCACACATAAAGTACATATCAATCGCCACTATGTCTTGGAAATTTTGCACTACAACTGAAAAATTGACAAAGTTATGATTTTTTTGAAAAAAACTATTTTTTCCGGTTTTTCCATTTCTTCTCGGTTACTAATAATTCGATCGAATTTCTTCAAAACTCATTTTTTTTGTATCACAATTCTCTGCAATTCGTCCAGCATCGAGATTGCTTTATTAGTTTTCAAGTTACAAGTCAAAAACGATAAAAAATTAAAAAAATGCCTTTAAATGTTTATAATGTTTATAACAAATTTAGCAATGACAGTTGGGACTAGGAAACAACAGGATATAACTGGGGTCCGTTTTTCGTATAATGGCACAGTCGGTTTCCTGGTAGTATTTTTGTCACAGAATCAATAGAGCAGAAAATCTCTATTGATTGGCCCAATATAAAGTCCTACAATTATATTTTGTTGCGTAATGAATAAATATCAACCACCTCATTCGAGATGACCATCTGCAAACAGGTTTCGGTGTCCTCCCAGAAATCTCATATATGAAGAACGTTGAATTATTTTCTATTAGAGAATTCAATTTGTTTTTGAAAATTCGTTTTCATCCCCGTTCAAAAAAATTGCGGAAAAATACATGAAAGTGAAACTTTCCTGGAACCCGCTTGAACAGTTTTTTCGAAAATTCAAGTATCTTGTTAAACCACCTTCAGGAACATGATTCTGAATCAAAATGCCCTAAGATCTGTATATTAGTCTTATTGTCCATTCAAGAGGAAAAAAACGTGACTCTGCAAGTATCTGGAGGGATACAACACTAATTGTATTTTTTGATTTAATTTATCAACGCGCTAACTGCTTTCGTTCGGCCATGCATCATAACTTGAGCAGCTAGAAAAACCGACATATTGTAACCCTCGACAGCACCCAAGATCGTAACTCGGGGCACTGTGAGATCGAATGGTTCATCGATCTCTTGCTATAGGATATTGAAACTCCACAGCATCGAAATAGATGCAAAATGTCAAATTTACTATTTCGTTCAATCGTCGTACCATGACGCTATGAATTATATCAACTTCTGAATACCTGTCAAAATTAAAAGAAATGCCAGTGACAATCCTCTCTAGTACGGTAGGATTGTCAATTAATATAGAATGAATGAAGTTACGACGGTCAATTGGTGAGACACCCTGCTATCGTAGTGATAGGAATTATCAATATATATTCTTCTTCAAACAAAAATACCCCACGACATAAATTAATCCGGAATAACAACTCAATACATAACTTGATCCATCGTGAAAGTCACGGGACTGAAATATTTTACAGCTGGGCGAATTGTATGGAATATTTACAACGAACGAAATAGAATAAATCAGGCGTTTCGCCAACCTGATGAACTCAGACGGCTATCGAACCCAGTTGGGGAAAATATATACAACAGGGCAATATGGTTATGAAGGTATCTTGATGACACAATCAAATCAACAGATTATCAAAAGTTTATACAGAATGTTTCAGTAACGGTTACCTCACTATTCAAACAAAACTTGTGCATGAATGCTTTATGGAAAAATACTTTCTCTGACCGCTTGTAGAACAATAACAATCACTTGTTCTCGGACTGGAAGAAAAGAGCTTTTTCTCGGAACGAAAGCCAAAAGGGGTTGTTCTCGGGCTGGAAGTGAAGAGCCCGCTTCCGGACGGGAAGTGAAGAGAGCAATTCTAATTAAATCTCGGCTTTTATATCCACCGGATTCAAAAAAAGTATAGGACAAAACCTTATGAAACAAGACGCTCTCTTTGTCTGATTGACATAAGGACTGGGCCAAAAAGCAGCTTATCTTTTTGTCCCTTTATGAAGAAGCATACTACGTTTTTATAATTATAAATTCACTTTTCTCTACCATCATAGTGGAAACAGTCAGAATAGTCTTCTTTTTTTTTGTACGGTGCAAAAAGTCATCAGCACTTTCTTTTGCTTGGTTTTGTGATCGTTTCAGTAGCTTCGTATATTTACTCTTCTTTCCTAAACGGGCATCATCTTATTGCCAGATCATTATTATTATTGAACCCGCAAATAGGCTGGGACATAGCAAAGTTACTTCAAACTTTTGGATAGCCGTTGTTAATAGCGGAGCTTGAAAATAATGCTTCGTTACACTGTGGCGCTTCCCAGCCTGGAGCAAGCGTCCACTTTTTTGCATCGATTTGTGATTCTGTGCATCAACATTTTCAAAGGGACACAAGCTGACAGTGACTAGCTTTACGAACCGCCAAACCCAGAGCTACGAGCGTGGTTTCGAAAACACCGTGTTTCCAGCATATACAATTACGGAGTACTTCGGCCAAGATAATTTTTTCCACCGTAACGAGAGTTATCAAATTCAAGAGGATTCAGAAATTTTGAAATGATAATATTTGGCAATCCGAGGAAAATCAATTAAATATTTTACGGGTTAATTTTCTAACTTGGGAATACAGATGCCTGACGAGCAGATGGCGGAATCTTCGGGAGGAGAAATGTTCTCTGAAGGATACAATATTCAGAGACCAAATATAGTATCCATCGAAGGGTGGGACAGGCATAAGGGGTCTGTTCTGCGTATGCCACATACTCCAGCCAATCTACAAAACCAACAAACATATCAATAATATCTCTCAGAAAGGGTCATTTGTCGAATCAAAACATTCCTCAATCGGAAAAACTTATATTGCAACCGATGGTCCAGTACCGTGGCCTGCCCGATCACCGGACCTCACTGTGCTCGATTTCTCCATTTGGGAATATGTTGAAGGAAAGGTTCACTGTGCAACAGCCCCAGCTACTTCTGAAATCTTAGAAGAAATAATTCTACGTGCATTTAGAAGTATAACGCCTCAAATGTTAAAACGTGTTGAGAGAAACAATTGAACGAGATGAAATGTGTCTTGAACAAGGAGGAATGCACTTTGAAAATTTACTACAGTGAAAGTAAATAAATTATTATCCATGGCACACTTGACAAAAGTGAATAAATTATTATCCATTATTTTCCTTAGTAATATTTAATTTAATTTTCAATCCAATCGAAAATGAATTCGTGTCGTTAGATTCGTCGAAAAATCTTTTCTTTGAAAAGTGCTTGTCAAAAAATGGTCGCCAATTGAAAAATAATAGTTAGACTCAAAAATGTAATTTTGCCAATTTGTTTTATTCCTATCTATCATACTAGTCACTGAAACTTTGCGATTGTAATTTTCTGACATCACCTCAGATTAGTTTACGTCAGATCATGGCCACCTAGATGCAATATTGAAAGTGACTCTAAAAAAATTAAATAGGCGTACAAACTTTTTGAAATGTCACATTCTGATCCATTATTGTCTTAGAAATCCAAAAATGTTACAATATACAGAGTGTTCCATTTGAAAATACAAAACCAGAGCCATTTCCGGTGAAACCGGAAGTGAACGGAAAGTGAGAAATATACCAAAACTCTCCTATTCACATACCTATACCTATACCTATTCACATACCTATACCAAATCTCATTTTGATACACCTAATATTTTAGAAGTTATGACTTGTCTAATAGATTCGTTGACACCTGGTATGCATGTTTTCTCAGTTTTTTCAAACTATAATTTTATTGATCCTAGAGTTTGAGGTTCATAGAAAAATAGAAATGCTATTTGTGTTTCCAGTGAATAAATGTCCAATTTTTTCTGGCACATGATTCGTTAGCTTGATTAATGGAAATTCTGAAATCTACCTTACCGACTGGCCGTCTTCGGGAATTTTTTCTTACCGCAACTGTGAAAATCGACCTAAATGAGCTGATGAATAAATATTCCTGAGACTTGTATAATGAATCTTATCTATATTCTCTCATCGGCTCAACAATACATTTTTAGATAAAACATGAATATTCATAGCCTGGTCAAGTTATCTCGAAAAATAGGGGTACCTTTGCATACATTTCCAAGAAGCTGGAAATTTACATGAACGTTAGGGATACCATTATAACGAAAGTGTGAAAATCGATCCCATGTGTGCAAACAATTTTATGCAATGTCAAAGTTCGCAGAAATGAGTTTTTTGGATTTTTTTGCGAAATGGTTAGTTTTATGATAAAAATAGCTCAGACAAAAATTGTACATGCAATTTTCTACAAAAATTGTCCTCACACTTTTTTTCCTAAGATTCACCATTTCTGAGAAAATTTACTAAAGTTGTATCCTCCATAATATGCATGACTACGCTGCCTATGTACATCATTGGACGCATAATACTTTTTCAGCAATGAACAACATTTCTTCAGTTCACTTGATAATCCATCACATTCATTTGTTGTTCTGGATATATGTTCTACTGGTTATAATGAACACACTCTGATTTCCAGGGGCTACTAAGAAATACCTTCACTTTACCTTTGAAGTCAAATAAGCGTTTTCTGAGAAGTAACTGTTAAAAGAGATTAATTCTCAACAATATGGTCGATGTATGTCTATAATGATTTTGCGTTGAAAATTAATCATTATAAAAGGATTGATTCCAATCAGGTATTGCACTTCATACAAAGAATGTACTTCTTCCGTTTGACGAATATTATGCAATCTCGACAATAACAGCAAATCGATATTTTCAGATACGGATGTTTCCTCCAAAGATGGTTGTTTTGAGCTCAGTGACTTCCATATTCCACTTGATTCGGTGTAATCGATTCGATAGTAGAAAAACTATTGAACATTGTTCAATCCATAAACTCCAATTAGTTCATTATGGATATTCATGGGGCTGGCCAAATAGAAAGTTAACTATCGAGTGATAGAGATATCATAAAATAATAAAGTGAAAATTATTGATATATTTGAAGGAAATAATTCATATCCAAAAATGGCCATTTATATTTCTACTTATTGATCACACAACACACCAGGAAAATACCAAATTGTGTTTTTCCCATATGTTGAGAGACGATGTCAATTTCATTTTCCACCATACTGGAACAAATGCAACTATCACAAATTATTATTCAGTAGTGTTGATAACTACTGGAATATACAGAGTGTTCTATTTGAGACATGCACTTCAGTGTAACCTGAATTTATGGAACACCAGGAAGAAATGAAATAACATTAAATGATTCATTAAATATATCTCCGACATGGATATGTGAAATTTTTCACATATCATCCTCATACATATTATCGATCCAAATGATGAATTTTCGATATGTATATGAATCAGAATAAAATATCACTGGTGGTAATGAAGAGTTTGTCTTTATAAATCTTCACTTTTTAGATAATGAATAATCGCCACTTTCTCATTCATGAACTTATTGTTCTCATCAATTCATATGGCAATATCCCGCAAGAAAATAAAACAATAGGCGATTATGAAGGAGCGCGTAACAATGGAAGCCGTGCGATTGCTCCCACGCAGTGCAGACCACGGGAATGACCACTGACCCTTGCGGTTGTCTTCCTGACCCCCCGCAAAGACGGTCACGACCTCCGGTCCGGATGTCCTGCCCTAGAAGAAGCGAACATGCAAACAGTTTTCCGTCAGCCTTATTGCGATACTTGTGGTTTCCTCTTTTATATTCCTTCTTTAACGATGAAATGTAAAAACGCGTTTTTTCGATATGGTATGCTTCAATTTTGTAGTAATTCCAGTTTACTTGATAAAACACAGTTTTATCACTGAGCAATGAACAAATTATATTTCATACGAAATTATTATGTATTGCTGAAAATCTGACCAATCACCAAACAAATTATGGTTCTGATTATTATGATTCGCTCATGCCCACGTGGATTTCGAAAAAGTTCATAATTTTTTATACGCACGCTTTTTTCCTTCGATGCAAGAAATTCGCGAAATACAATTCTGATGAATATGGCGCCACGCAAACATTTCTCTTTCCACAACGTAAGTTAATGGAAACTAATTCATATTAGTATAGGTACTTTAACAAAAAAAATTACTCCACCAATTTTGTTATTTCTTATATCTGGTTTTAGGTGATGAATCACTTAGTTGACAGGGCCATTATGTATACCTTTGAACTGTTAGACAGAATGTCGACTTCCAAATCATCTTTTTTTTTCCCAATACTGGGGAATTTTGCCAACCATAATTCAAGTTGAGATAATCTATACTTTATGTATTATCTCACAACTTTCTTTAGTTTCGAATTGAAACTGTGAAAGAGAACTACAAGTTGAAAAAAATTAACACTTATATTATTCAAACATTTTCAATGATATGCGACTTATCTAAAGTTCTTTCTTATTCCGCACTTATTCCAGAAAAAAATATTACGGCACGTTAATACTTCCCGTTCTTCAACGTAAGTTAATTGAAGGAAGAAAGATTGAATTTTGGGAAAAAACTCACACTTCTTCTTTCAACTTTCAATTTCTCATAATTTTAGTGAAGATGTTTCAATATCCCAATTTTTTACATTTAAATCATTGTAATTCTTTCCTGTACTTGTGTTTAACCCTTTCAGATTTCGGATAATTATTTTTTAGTACGTACTCACACCTAGAATGGAGCAATCGTGTTTAATTTCATTAGTCTATTTACCGATACTCTTCACCCCTGAATTATGCTAGGGGTAGTTTTTACTGCCTAGGGTGCCAAATTCAGATTTTTTTTCTAGTAGGGTAGGTTTCAAAAGCTGGATTTAAAATTCAGATATAAAAAGAATTTTTTCTCAAAAAAAATATTTTACCTCTATTATAGTAAAAAGAAAGAAAAAATGCAGGGTTGTCTTAATGCCTTGCAATTCGAGTTTTCGAAAATCATGTTTCAGTATGTACTTTACTCTGGAATGTAACCGTCGTACAAAATATAATTCTCCTATTATCGATACTATTTGGGATATAACTTGTTTTACAACAGGGGTCATTTTCACTGCCTGGAGCGCAAAATTCAGAAATAAAAATCCGTCCACGGGATAAAAATCAAATGAAAATGACGTATTTCCGTTTTTTTTTTCAATTCAGTGTTTTGTAGATAAATATATTGAAGTATTCAGAGGGTAGTTTCAATCACTTTGGATGTACCTATCTCTGGGATGTAATTCTCGTATAAAATTTATTCAGTGATTTCGACTCTGCGATAATGAATCATTCACTCAGTACCAATTTAGAGAAATTTTTCGAAATTCAATTGTTGGGGGGTTTTGGTAAATTTGTTTCTATAAAACTGTTGAGTCAACAAAAAACTGCAACATAAATTTTTGTGCTCGGAAATGATTATTATCATTTCTGAATTTTACACACCATCCAATAAAAATTACCCCTATTATGAAACAGAAGATCGGAGAATGAAATTTGACATTAGAGTTACATCCTAGGAGTAGGTACGTAATCGTTTTTTCCAAAACTCGAATTTCAAGGGATTTAATATTTTTATTTCTATAAAACTGTCAATTTGAATGGAAAATGGCAAAACACTTTTTTTTTCTTAAACATGTGTTTTTTTGGTCTGAATTTTATACCCAGCCTGTAAAATCAACTGCATGAATATTAAAGAGTATTAAACAGGGGAATGAAATTTTGCATGAGAGTTACATTTCAGGCTTAGGTATGTACTAGAGAATCATTTTCAAAAAATCTAGAGACGTTTAAACTGATGTATTCATTGTACTGTCCTTGCAAGTTCAAATCTGAAGCTGGTAAAAGTTGTGTGTCAATATATATAGTTTACATTATCCCAACATTATGGTGGTTAAAAAGAAGTCATTTTGACCTTTGAAGGGGTCGGCTGTATTGAACCAATTTCGAATTAATTTTATGTCATATTCAGTTCAGATTAACCAGTTTTACAAAAAAAAATTGTAATAGTAAACCGGGAAATCAATAGTATATTACACCAAGAGCAGGACGTTAAAATCTCCTGAACTGCGCCCGAGGCAAAGCCGAGGGCATCATGAAGCGCAGTGCAGGGATTTTTCCTGCCCGTGTGATGTATACTATTTTTCTTTATAGCTGGTCGAAAGTACGTTACTACCTACATTTTCAATTATTTATTATAAACAATACACATTTCAGCTGACAGCTCGTTGCGCTGTCATGTTTAACTTTTGCTCCTCGCTTCAGCGCCTCTTTCGGATACTCACAAAACTTAAATATTTGCTCCGCCATTCGTATCTCTGTTTCTCACTCTCTTGTGTGTAATCCTATCTATCTCGAAGTACATGAAAATATTTGCTTCCGCTTCACGTATTTTCGACCGATGTACGAGAAAAATATTTTACCTAAAAAATCAAAGTAATGAATGAATAAATTGCCTCAATAATGTTCTTTCACACCGATTTATCACCTAAAATTAACTATAAGGGATTAAAAATTGGAGATTGAAAGAAGAAATGTGGGATTTTTATTGAAATTTCATCTGTACTAACTTACTATGATTTTGTTTCAATTATCTCACCTTGAAAAACGAGTGGAGTTTGCATTGCGCTATTTATTAAAATTGATTTCACGACTATTTCGCTAATTCCTAGCAACTAATCAAAGAAGATAGATAAAAAAGTGGGATTTTCTAGAAAATTACGGGAGGAGGCGCAGGCATAAGTCAGATGAAGCAACACGAAGAAAAATATATGTCAAATAGAAAAAACTGCAAGGGGTTGAAATTAACCCGTGAATATTTTAATAATTTTTATCAATGTGCTTGTTAACTCGAAAAAAAAATACGTTAGTTTGTTGAGAACAACTTTTGTTATGTCCGAATTTAGCAGCCCAGACGGTAAAACATATCACTACTATAACACGTTATATCACAAAGTTAATAGGTTAATTAAATTTTTCGTGTGGGTTACATTGCGGGGGTGGCGTAGGCAGAACGGTTTCAACAAAATCTGAATAATGAGTGATTAAAACTACCCATAAATACTTCTTTTTTTTTTTCAAAACGGCAAGATACACCAATTTCTTCTGATGTTTTTCCTTCTTTGTCTGAATTCTGCACCACAGGCAGTAAAACTACACTTACTATACAAAAGATTATATATTCCAGAATATCATTTCAGGGGGGTTGCGTAATAAAAACATAATTACAAAATTTTAATCCTAAGCGCTTGAAACTACCTTCGAAATATTTATATAACTTTTATATTTGAAACTGCATGGAATTATTAACACCAGGTAGTACTTTGTCCAATAGGTCGTTTGCATGAATAAATAAAAAAGACATAATAATGACCCTCTCAACCAATTCGTGGCGCCATATGTATCAAAATTGTATTTCGTAAATTCATATATTCATATATATATATATATATATATATATATATATATACTGATGAGGGCCGAGAGCCCGAAACACGTGTCTACGGTTAACACTTCTCTCTGAGGGCTATGTCCATTAAATTCCTTCTACTTTGTTTTTAACAGTCCCCTCACTCTCTTTCATATTTATATTCCTGGACTCGGATGTCACGCAGGTAGCTATAGCTGCCTCCGTGGTGACGTTGGTTGTTGCCCTGAAATTCAGGGTCCGCTGACCGAAACCACAAATGAGCGGTTGGCGTCTGTTTGTTGACTCCGTTGATTTGTCGTTTTCTACCAAGTGTTGTTCATCTTTGCACTTCTCCACCGTACTGATGAGGGCCGAGAGCCCGAAACACGTGTCTACGGTTAACACTTCTCTCTGAGGGCTATGTCCATTAAATTCCTTCTACTTTGTTTTTAACAGTCCCCTCACTCTCTTTCATATATATATATATATATATATATATATATATATATATATTTATATATATATATATATATATTTATAAATATATATATATATATATATATATATTTATATATATATTAAAGCATCAAATTATAGATAGTGACACCTTTAATCTGTGCGGCGAAGCTTAGACCTAATCGTGGAATTTCAATGGCACGAAATTTCGTGCACATTAACAGGTCACCAACAGATTTCAGCAGAGGCCAACCCACGACACCAATAGTCGTACTCTTAGTGCGTTCGGAGTAACGCAAAACAAATAACGAGAATAAGAGAAATCTGTTACGATGGTGGGCTCTCTTGGATTCGTAACAGATTTCTCTTATTCTATATATATATATATATATATATATATATATTCAGAAGGTATTTCCAGGGAAGGACAACATCAATCGTGTTGCCAAAGTGAAAACTGCCAACGGAGAAGTGAAAAGGGCATTTTCCAAAATTTTTCCACTTCCGAAGACGGTATAATTTATGAATTTGTGGTTGAAGTTAAATTCTTCAAGGTGGGGGGCATGTTGACACCCAGTTTAACCCAGTGCCTACGCCTATGTTGTGTGAGGATAGGCACTGACATATAAATAAAAATAGATTTGAGATATTATTCTTGTCTTGTCAGATTTCAAGAAAAATTAGTTTAATACACGAATATATACAATACAGTCCATTATTGAAGTAACAGTCTTTATCACCATTATAACTGATAATTTTTTTAACTTTTATTGGAGCTTCTTGGCCAATGTACCATAATGGTTCAAGTCCATTTTCTTCATTCAGTTGCCAATCACACTCTGTCGGGTCGTATATAATACAGGTTGGTTCAGTCGCATTTATAAATATGATCCTTTTATTATTTTTCGATGAGTTTTTCCAGTATGGAGGAATATTACTGGAATTGAAGTTCATCATGCCTTCATAATATGCATAGTTGTCTCTTGTACCAGCAAAAAAATAAAAAAAAAATCGAATCTTGCCTCATTAACACTACAATTTCTCATATTGTACATTTCGTTAGTAAATTATTGTATTTATTTCTATTGAAAATTTCTTCTGGATTTGTATGATGTATAGTTACAATCTGTAGAGGCGTGGAAGCCCGGCAAAGCTTGACAACATGATTAGCCTAATTGTTGTAGTTTGTACAATATACTTATCCGTTTACCTAGTTATTGCTCTTGGTATTCATCCATATTGTTAAACCTCCGAATTTGTGCATATTTCCATGACAAATGACCAACAGGTTGGTTTCTACTGATTTGATATTTGGAGTTCTGTGAACATTTCATTCATGGTTGCATCCATAATTTTAATTTTGCATTCGATCAACTGTCCCATTATCATTTGTGTAGACAAATCAATGCTCTTCAACTATCAGAAAAACTTGAAAAACCGTGCTAAACGAAGTGTTTTTTCAATGTTCATGCAGAAATTTTGTAATGCTGTTTTATATTTCGTATTGTTTGAAATCTCTTTGAAATCAGTTGGTCTGCTTTGTAAATCTCGTCATTTCAAATGGGGTTTTATTTATTTATTTTTGCATTCTGAAAAAGTACAGAAGAACAAACTTAATAAAAAAATAACAATTTAAAACGGCAAAACTTTTTTACCTGTCAACTCCTTCAAATAGGTATGACAGACATTTTCGGCGAGTTGAGGTTGTCATACCAAATTTTTCTGAAAGAGCTTGAAACTTTCCATAAAATGCTCTGAGTAAAATCAATTTCCGCGATAACGGTAGAAAATTATTGTTCTTTAATCATAATTCATTCAATTAAAAATACTTCCGGTAAGAAAAACTTTATCATACCGGACTCATTTTGTTCGTATGGTTTTCTGCGGTTAATTTTCAGAAAAATTTTTGGAATCAGCGATGACGCTACTTTTTGTATCACAGGCTCTCCGCCTATGTATACCGGTCATCAAGTTCGATTTACATTTTTTCATTAGATTTAATTGTCGCTTTTTCTTTATTCGCTCTATAATCTCAAACTCCTACCTTTTTCATTTGGTTGAAAATAACATCATATTTCTTCATGAAACTGTCTCTGATAACTGTGTTTCTTTGACATATGGTTCCCGATTTAAGGTAACAGCAGGTCTGATTTAGTACGGAATTGTCGTCCAAGCAAAAGCCTGGCCAAAATTTATTCGATAGTTCAATATGCCATATTACAATAATGGAATAAATGAATTTTCAAATTAACATCGTAATCAAACCGAGAACTCGTAAAAAAAATTTAAACGCTTTTGATACAAAGGAGAGTGCATTATCTGTACACATATCTTTTGGTATTCCAAAATATGAAAATATTTTGTCCAATATTCTCTTTGGTATATTCGTAGTTATACTTTTTACTGGGAAATATTCTATCTATCTTGAAGTTGCCTACTTATGAGCATGACTTGGGTGGATGATTTGATAAAACTGCTCAAGTAATGCAGTCATTAGCCATTTGTTCTATTTGTTTATCTATAGGCAACCAAACGTTAGAGTGGGCTGTTTCATGGTTTCCCATCATCAGGACGGCTTATGGTCTTCCGCGAGCTTGAAACATATATATATATATATATATATATATATATATATATATATATATATATATATATATATATATATATATATATATATATATATATATATATATATATATTTAGGAGAAGGTAGTCTCTTGACTGGACTAGTTGAAAGAAACTGAGTTTAAGAAACACAAAAACCAATTTTATGTTTTCCTTTGAGGTTGCAGTCAATAGGAAATGGCCATGTTGAATTGTCGAGCTTTCGAAATACTTTATTTCATTATCAAGACATCTGCAAAGAACAAAATCACATTGTAACAATGCTCTTTTTTTTATTTTAAAAAACTTACTAACTCGAGGTTGCTAACAGGAAAATATCGGTGCACATCACAAATAAAATCTTAAAAATCAGTATGTAAAAAACATCTTCGACTAATTGAAAATCTCATGTTGAATATGCAAATTTGTGTTGAGTTTGATTGAAGTGAAACACGTGGTAATCCTTGCAGTGGGTCATCGAGAAAGGACCGTGAAAGCGGTCAGAATAAATTGACAGGATGTTCAAACCAATGACGGAAGAGCACATGTTCATCCCACTCTTCGACGATAATCTATGGCAGGCGATTCAAAAGTTGTACAGGGTCACTTTTGCGTTTAGGGTCAAAATTCAGTAGTCCAGGCAAGAGACTACAGTATTGTGGGCAAGATGTATATATATATATATATATATATATATATATATATATATATATATATATATATATATATATATATATATATATATATATATATATATATATATATATATACATCTTGCCCACAATACTGCGTCCTTTCAGGCAGCGGACGTTACTGCGTCCACCAGAAATACGCTATCTAGGTCAATTCTGATAGAGTATACTGGTTCTACACAAAAAATCCTACTCAAAGCTGGTTTCAGATTATCAAAAACTTCAAAAATAAAAAAAAGTATCCTTATATAATATTGCGTCCTTTCACCATCATATCATTATCACGTCCGGTGAATAATTTGTTTTCATATTTAGTATGATACTGCGTCCAATTTGCATTATATGTGTCATATTCAGCACGATACGGCATCCAGCGCTGTTGCCATGTTTTATTACACATTTTTATTCAACTCGCTTCGTTCATATGCTGTCATTCTTTCCGGTTCAAAATTTGTAAGCCATTTTTGGAACACTTGCCGACATCCGATTGAACTGAAATTCGGCAGGTGATCATAATTCCGGTGACAATGCATTATGAAATTTTCGTTGAAAAAAAAAAACAAAATGACGGCTCCAAGATGACGGACAACTTTTGTGATTATGGTACGATTCGATTCAAAATTGGTATGTGGGGATTTTCAGGGACGGAGAATGTGGAATGTTTGTCAAAATGGAAAAATTCAAGATGGCGGACAAGTTTTGTGATTATGGTCCGATTCGATTCAAAAATTGGTATTTGGGGGTTTCCGGAGTCGAAGATTATGATTTCTTCGTCAAAATTTATGAAATTGAAATGGCAGCTCATGGCATTACTGTTAGAGGAAAAAACAGAATGGCGCTTCAAGATGGCGGACGAGATTCAGGTTCATGGTCCAATTCGATTAAAATTGGTATGTGGGAGTTTTCATGGTCGAAGATTAGGAATGTTTCTTCAAAATTCATGAAATCAAAATGGTGGCTCCACGATGGCCGGTAATCTCTGTGTTTATGGTCAGATTCTATTCAAAATTGGTATGTGGGGGTTTTCGGGGTCAGAGATTGGGGTTTTTTCAACCCAAGATGGGCAGTTTTGTGTTAAGGCCCTTAATTTAAAATTGGGGTCGGGGTTTTTGGGGTCGGAGATTACGAATTAAGTCGAAGATTATTGATTTTTAGTTGAAATTCATAAATTGAAGATGGCAACTCCAAGATGGCAAATGAGTTAATCTCTAGATAGTCTCCTCATTGAAGGACTAGATAGCTCAGAACTAACAGAAAAAAAAGGCTCATAATAACGATGCTTCAACAAATATGCATAGGTTAGGGCGTACGTATTGAATTGAATCTATAAGTCACGGAAAAACCTACGTCACACATCCAAAGCAATTATTTTTCACTTTTTAGTGCATTTGAATAAAAGCTGGTCTTCAAAGAGATTTTTTATTAATTATTTTATTTCTGTTATGAATTACGGAAAAATACTCAAAAAAAGGAAATAAAAAAAATACTTTTGAAGTAATAAATAAAATTATTCCTCATCGTAATCCTAAAGTTACTTTTGTAGTATGTAAACCCTGACAAGTTCTTTCTCGAACAATATCTAGTCATCCTTGATATATAATTAGTATAATAGTAAATAATCCTAATAATAATAAATTATGGTTATATAAATGAAATCATTGGATCAATCCTATTATTGTAATTAATCAGTTTTGTTCCCTAAATTAAGTATTTTCTGATGTCTCCAGATGATTAGCCCATTAGGTGATGTCTTCCTTCACTTCCATCATATGGATAACTACACATAAAAAATATCATAATTGCTGCGGACCAGTCATAGATGATATGATAATAAAAGATGGTGTTTCATTACAGCAACAAAAATATGACGGATACAACAAGAATACACATCCCCGATCCCAACAGACTATAAAATTTCCAGAGTTCTTTGAATTATTTGAAATTTACTACTCGAAAACTATTGAATATTGGAAAAATGTAGAAAATGATATAATTATCCAACGTTCCATAAAATTCAAAGAAAACTGGGTTTTGGAATCGTTTATGTTGTCATAATTTTTTTTTTTGATGCTCTCTAGGTAGATAACCACAACACAATTTTTCCTCATCTCATCACTTACCTGTTATGGTATTACTAATTGAGAGAATCAAACTATAGTCAATATGACGTCCTTCTCTTCGGGAAATCAATCCCTTGCGAATCAAAATTTATCTTTTCAATTTTCCATAGAATCAACTGAGGAAGAAGTGTGGGGTCTAGGCCCGCCATGTGTCTAGGCCGACAGGGGGTAATACTTGTGACGATCCCAGACATAGCTGGGTAAAGTCCATTTCCCCTCTCAGTTAACATGGTAGCATACCTAGTAGCTTTTGAAAGAAAGTAAGCGGCGGATATGGTTGTTGCGAGAGATATCTTGCTGATATTGGAATTCTCCTGTTGACATGGGTATCCAGGGGAAGAGGACCTCCCCATAGGCTTGCCGTTGCCTTGCCACAAGGTGTTGGACTCTGGGGGGCAGGGTGATAGATAGTTGACTAATGAAAAACATACCGTATTCGGTAGAGACGGGGAAGTCCTTCATCTAAGGGCACTGATGATTGAATTCCTTGCTGACTTGGCGGGAAGCGGCGCATTTACTCGCTCCGGTACTGACATCCCAGAGCCAGTAGCCTCATCAGGCGGACCCACCGTGGCTGTACATATTGTTGCTGTGGAAGTAGTATATTCGTGACAATGAATACAGACAAGATTCTGGAAAAAAACTGATTGAGCTTACAGAAATAGTACGCTGTATAAATAAATTAATAATTTCCGAAAAATTCTTAAGTAAATACATTTCAATAGAGTAGATCATAGGGGGGGTTGATATGACTCTTCAGCTCCTCCTTACCTCGACCTGTGAGGTATTTTGTACATTACCCTTCACCTATTCAAGACCCGGGATTCCGAGATTCCCTGCAAAGCGTATCAGTTTCCTGGGAACTAAGTTCCTGGTGGATAAGGGCGTTAGTAAAACTCCTCCGAGGAACTCAAGCCTTTTGCAAAACAGCACTTGGTAGTCGCAAAGCAGGTGTTCTGCAGTTTTAGCAAAATTCTCGCAGTAACGGCACAGTTCACTGTCTGATCTTTTCAGTTTTTTGAGGTGATACCTCAGAGGACAATGTCCGGTGAGAAGCACCAGTTTCAAGTCTTGCTTGTCCAATTCGAGAAGCTGTTCAGCTTCCTTTGACGATGAGCTCAAAAGCATTTTCGCTTGTCTTCGCCCTGGAACCTTATTCCAGTGGGTTTCAATTTTGTCAGCTTCCCAGCGCCGGAACTCTTTCTTGATGTGGGCTTTGAAAATATCACAGAAGGGTTCTGGGCCAGAAAATTGGGTATTTGCCCTTTCCAAGGCTGGTCGCTTCCGCATTGCCTTTGATTTCTCTGCACCCACATCAGAGTAACCTGATTATTCGTAGCCAGTTGTCTTAGGGAGAGTTTGTAGTCCCAAATCAGTCTAGACTCACAAGTCTGTGACTTTAGAGCTGCTTTTTCAAAGAGTAAAACAGAAATAAATTCTCTGGAATCTTCTAAATACAACAAAATATCACGATTCCTAAATGAATAAACTTGTTTCGGATAGTCATCTGAAAAATAAGAGAAAAAATCTCCATATTAGTCAGTTTCAGAATATATTTACATTTTTGCAGAATATGTACTTTGTACAAATACCTTTATCTTCGCTCAGTCTTTGTTTTCTAATAATTATGAGTATTTCACCTTCGATTCTTCACATTCATATCTCTTCGAGGGAAATATTTTATTTCTATATGTTTTCGAAAATATTCTGTTACAATTTTTTTCTGATCTGCTGTCCATTCCACCAATGTCCTTTTCATTCCTCTTTCGATGTTTTTTTTTTCCATTTTTGTTTTTCTAACCTCAGTCACACTACCGATCTTATTATTTTTTAAGGAGTATCCTCCCATTCCTCCTCACAAAACTAACAGTGAGTAATATTCTCTTTTTTGTTGATGGAACCTTATGAGGTAATCCAGGAAAAAATATTCTACAATGAAAAAGGGGGAATTTTTGTGGCATAGAGGACAAATTATTAAATTAAAGAAAAAAAAGCTTTCTTAAGTGGGAGTCGAGCTCACGACCTTATGATTTCTAGCCATACGCTCTACCCTCTGAGCTATTCAAAGACATAGGAATCGACAAACACTCGTGAACCTTCTCTTCCATAATTTAATATTCATGTGAGAAATGAATAGAAAATCAAACTGGCCGTCGAGATCCATTACCTGTCACTCAGCTTCATCGTCATTCGAAAATTTCAGTAGCTGATCTAAGCAGATGATCTCTAACCACTGATAAGATTAAGCCATATAAGGTGAAAGTGGAAATATTGTGTCCGAAATATATAATGAAAAAGGGGGAAATTTTGTGGCATAGAGGACAAATTATTAAATTAAAGAAATAAAAGCATCCTATGTCCTCGAATAGCTCAGATGGTAGAGCGTATGGCTAGAAATCATAAGGTCGTGGGTTCGACTCCCACTCGAGGATGCTTTTTTCTTCTTTAATTTAATAATTTGTCCTCTATGCACAAAATTTCCCCTTTTTCATTATATATTTCGGACACAATATTTCCAGTTTCATATTCTACAATATTCAGTTAAATTCCCGTAAGTAGATATATTCTCATTCGAATTGTTATCTCTGGAGTGGAAGGACGACTGTCAATTTCGTAATTCAGTCTTCCAGTGCTTCTGGGTGTAGAAGGTAGGGTTTCGTTTTGATCCCTTGATATTGGATTCTCGTGGGTAGAAGGTAGTTCCTCATTGTGTTTGCTACGGTTGGACGAAATATTCAAAAACTCATTGGTCGTGATTTGAAGAATTTGAGAGCAAAGATCGAAAATGATTGTTTTTTTTTACCTGAAAATAAATGATGACGAAATAATAGAAGGAAAAATGGGCTTTTTCTGAGATGAGTAGGATCCAAATGAATGCGAATGATACGGGATAAATTAAAATATGAACTTAATAACTTGTCTATCGTATTGGGCTAAATGTTGGATCTGCATCGGAGTCGCCCACAGGAGAATAATGCTATCCCAAAACTACCGTCTGTGTCGTGAAAAGAAAGAGCGTCTGTCCAGTTCACTTTTGGAGCATGCCCGGCCTTGAATATAAACACTTTGGAAAAGTCTGCAGTCTACATAAAAAGTTAGAGTTACCACCTCACAATGCTGCAATCAGTCAACCAAACTATCGAAAAGCAATTTGAGAATTTTCACACATATGTAAAGGTTCTGAATAATTCAATTTCTTGAAAATTAATAAAAACACTTGCAATCCTCAAAAACTCGTAAAAGTTATTTCTGGCGAACAAATGAGGTAAATTGATGTAATTCACTATTGCATTCATATATTATATGTTTTCCTCCTCATAAATCTTGAATTTCTGTGAAAACATATGAAAGTCCGGTAAAAAAAATTCAAAGAAGGTTACTAACTCACAAAATAGAAGTGCACCAGAACTTCGCACGTGTTTGCACATGAAGACACTGACCAAAATGTATTTTTGTACATGGTTGCCAGACTGAGGACGCATCATCATGCTACAGGTGAAAGGAGTATATTCAATGTATATTAGCATTCTTGATATAAAGAGCCCCCCAAACAGAAATTGTCTGAACTAAATGTATACTGGAACTTTCAAAGACCGTATAATAGTACGTCCTTCATTATGTTTTTCTGGTGTACATAACTCTCTCATTTGAAAATGAATGTTTTCTGTTCTCATATGCCATGGGAGCTCTGGAAGCGGAGTACAATTTTCGAATATATAATTCGATAGTTCGTTCAAAATAATGGAATTATTGTTGGAAAACAATACTGCGTCCGGTATACGGACGTTGTATCATTCAGGACGCGATAGTGTATGGTCGGAAACCCACGTACGGACGTGATATTGTACGCGGGATAAATATATATATATATATATATATATATATATATTTATATATATATATATATATATATATATATATATATATATATATATATATATATATATATATATATATATATATATATATATATATATATATATATATATATATTTATATATATCAATATATATATGAAAGCATCAAATTATAGATAGTGACACCTTTAATCTGTGCGGCGAAGCTTAGAACTAATCGTGGAATTTTAATGGCACGAAATTTCGTGCACATTAACAGGTCACCAACAGATGTCAGCAGAGGCCAACCCACGACACCAATAGTCGTACTCTTAGTGCGTTCAGAGTAACGCAAAACAAATAACGAGAATAAGATAAATCTGTTACGATGGTGGGCTCTCTTGGATTTGTAACAGATTTCTGTTATTCTATATATATATATATATATATATATAGAAGGTAGTCTCTTGCCTGGACTACTGAATTTTGACCCTTAACGCAAAAGTGACCCTGTACAACTTTTGAATCGCCCGCCATAGATTATCGTCGAGAAGTGGGATGAACATGTGCTCTTCCCTCATTGGTTTGAACATCCTGTCAATTTATTCTGACCGCTTTCACGGTCCTTTCTCGATGACCCACTGCAAGGATTACCACGTGTTTCACTTCAATCAAACTCAACACAAATTTGCATATTAAACATGAGATTTTCAATTAGTCGAAGATGTTTTTTACATACTGATTTTTAAGATTTCATTTGTGATGTGCACCGATATTTTTCTGTTAGCAACCTCGAGTTAGTAAGTTTTTTAAAATAAAAAAAAGAGCATTGTTACAATGTGATTTTGTTCTCTGCAGATGTCTTGATAATGAAATAAAGTATTTCGAAAGCTCGACAATTCAACATGGGAATTTCCTATTGACTGCAACCTCAAAGGAAAACATAAAATTGGTTTTTGTGTTTCTTAAACTCAGTTTCTTCCAACTAATCCAGTCAAGAGACTACCTTCTCCTAAATATATATATATATATATATATATATATATATATATATATATATATATATATATATATATATATCATGTCATTAGTAGGCAACAAAAAAATATATTTTATTAAATATATTCAAGAAAGATAGAATATTTCTCAGTGAAAAGTATAACTACGAATATACCAAAGAGAATATTGGACAAAATATTTTCATATTTTGGAATACCAAAAGATATGTATACAGATAATGCACTCTCCTTTGTATCAAGAGAGTTTAAATTTTTTTTACGAGTTCTCGGTATGATTACGATGTTGATTTGAAAATTCATTTATTCCATTATTGTAATATGGCATATTGAACTATCGAATAAATTTTGGCCAGACTTTTGCTTGGACGACAATTCCGTACTAAATCAGACCTGCTGTTACCTTAAATCGTGAACCATATGTCAAAGAAACACAGTTATCAGAGAAAGTTTCATGAAGAAATATGATGTTATCTTCAACCAAAGGAAAAAGGTAGGAGTTTGAGATTATAGAGCGAATAAAGAAATAAGGTGCATGAGTATGGTGAATAAAGTACTTGAGTAGAAGCGACAATTAAATCTAATGAAAAAATGTAAATCGAACTTGATGACCGGTATACATAGGCGGAGAGCCTGTGATACAAAAAGTAGCGTCATCGCCGATTCCAAAAATTTTTCTGAAAATTAACCCTAGAAAACCATACGAACAAAATGAGTCCGGTATGATAAGGTTTTTCTTACCGGAAGTATTTTTAATTGAATGAATTATGATTAAAAAACAATAATTTTCTACCGTTATCGCGGAAATTGATTTTACTCAGAGCATTTTATGGAAAGTTTCAAGCTCTTTCAGAAAAATTTGGTATGACAACCTCAACTCTGCCGAAAATGTCTGTCATACCTATTTGAAGGAGTTGACAGGTAAAAAAGTTTTGCCGTTTTAAATTGTTATTTTTTCATTAAGTTCGTTCTTCTGCACTTTTTCAGAATGCAAAAATCAATAAATAAAACCCCATTTGAAATGACGAGATTTACAAAGCAGACCAACTGATTTCAAAGAGATTTCAAACAATACGAAATATAAAACAGCATTACAAAATTTCTGCATGAACATTGAAAAAACAATTCGTTTAGCACGGTTTTTCAAGTTTTTCTGATAGTTGAAGAGCATTGTTTTGTCTACACAAATGATAATGGGACAGTTGATCGAATGCAAAATTAAAATTATGGATGCAACCATGAATGAAATGTTCACAGAACTCCAAATATCAAATCAGTAGAAACCAACCTGTTGGTCATTTGTCATGGAAATATGCACAAATTCGGAGGTTTAACAATATGGATGGATACCGAGAGCAATAACTAGGTAAACGGATAAGTATATTGTACAAACTACAACAATTAGGCTAATCATGTTGTCAAGCTTTGTCGGGCTTCCACGCCTCTACAGATTGTAACTATACATCATACAAATCCAGAAGAAATTTTCAATAGAAATAAATACAATAATTTACTAACGAAATGTACAATATGAGAAATTGTAGTGTTAATGAGGCAAGATTCGAACAATTTTTTATTTTTTTGCGGGTACAAGAGACAACTATGCCTTTTATGAAGGCATGATGAACTTCAATTCCAGTAATATTCCTCCATGCTGGAAAAGCTCATCGAAAAATAAACAAAGGATCATATTTATAAATGCGACTGAACCAACCTGTATTATATACGACCCGACAGAGTGTGATTGGCAACTGAATGGAGAAAATGGACTTGAACCATTATGGTACATTGGCCAAGAAGCTCCAATAAAAGTTAAAAAAATTATCAGTTATAATGGTGATGAAGACTGTTACTTCAATAATGGACTGTATTGTATATATTCGTGTATTAAACAAATTTTTCTTGAAATCTGACAAGACAAGAATAATATCTCAAATCTATTTTTATTTATATGTCAGTGCCTATCCTCACACAACATAGGCGTAGGCACTGGGTTGAACTGGGCGTCAACATGCCCCCCACCTTGAAGAATTTAACTTCAACCACAAATTCATAAATTATACCGTCTTCGGAAGTGGACAAATTTTGGAAAATGCCCTTTTCACTTCTCCGTTGGCAGTTTTCACTTTGGCAACACGATTGATGTTGTCCTTCCCTGGAAATGCCTTGATGATTCGCCCAAGTCGCCATTCTAATGGAGGTAAGTTGTCTTCTCTTATTAAAACCATATTGCCCTCTTCTAATTGGTCGTAATGGTTTTGCCATTTCTGCTGTTGCTGAAGTTCTCCGATGTATCCCTTGCTCCAACGTTTCCAAAAATGCTGTCTCAGCTGCTGAATTTTTTGGTAGTGGGATAGTCTGCCTTCTGGAATGTGGCTCAGCTCCGGATCAGGAACGTCAGTCAATGGTTTTCCGATCAGAAAATGGGCAGGTGTCAAAGGATTCATATCGTTGGGATCGGAGGATAATGGATAGAGGGGGCGGGAATTCAATATAGACTCAATTTGAACTAGCAAAGAGTAAAATTGTTCTAAAGTTAAACATGCATTTCCCGCAACCCGCTTCAAATGATGCTCAGTGGACTTCATCCCAGCCTCCCAAAGTCCTCCAAAATGTGGAGAATTAGCTGGAATGAATTGCCACTGAATATTCTCACGCGTATATAATGTTTGGAGGTCATCATTATTTTTCAATGAATATTCCCCCAACTCCATCAACTCTTTAGTGGCTCCTACGAAGCACGTCCCATTGTCAGAATAAATATGACGTGGTGCTCCCCTACGTGCTACAAATCTTCGTGAAGTGAGAATAAATGCTTCAGAAGTCAAACTCGTTACCAATTCAAGGTGGACCGCCCTAGTTGAAAAACAGACAAATAGGCTTATATAGCATTTTGATACTTTATATTCACGACCTATTTTATCCTTTTTTTGAAAGGGTCTCGCGTAGTCCACTCCCACCACATCAAAAACTTTCCCGGACTCCTAACGCGGTCTAGGTAGGTTTCCCATAATGGGTTGGATAGCAGGTGCATTGAAACGGTGACATTTCACACATTGGCGTACCGTGCTCCTCGCTAGACTACGCATCTATGTTGGCCAGAATCTTTCCCTGATCGAGGCAAGTAATTGTTGGGGACCGGCATGCATCAATCGTATATGTTCATTTCGTATAACGAGTTTTGTAAAAGCGTGTTTGGGAGAAACTAATATCGGATGCTTTTTGGAAATTCGTAATTTCCAATCTACCGCCCACACGTATTATACCATTTGTATCCATAAATGGATTCAAATTCAAAATTCTGCTTTTCGTGCCGATCTGTTTTTTACCTTGAGGTCTGTCATATTCCACAGAGAAAGAACTCTTCTGAGAGAGTCTAATTAGGTATTTCTCTGCGTTAGTAATCTCCAATAAGGTTAGAGGGCCCTTAATTTCATTTTTAATTCTCAATAAATAGGCAATCCGTTTCAATTTATCCAGATTTGATTATCTATCGAATAAAAATGTGGAAAATCCATTTATTGTCACTAAACCCTTTAGGCTGGATCTTATCTCAGGCAAGTTTTCCACGGTGATTTCAGATTTTGGCCAAAATTCCTCAGACATATTGAGCCATTCTGGGCCATGCCACCACATCCCATTATCACATAACTGTGTGGGCATTACCCCTCTGGATAACTGGATTCTGAGTAGTGGAAACATGGCGCCATTCATGAGATTGTGTCAATGATTGAATTTCACTAACGCGGTTTCCAATAAATATTTTCAAACTGCTAGATGGCATCCTCAACCACCCTAAAACAGTATTTGAATCTGACCAAAATAAACATCTGGAGAAATTTACCTTCAGAGATTTTAATACCTTATCTGACAGACGCGCCAATACTGAAGCCCCACAAAGCTCAAGTCGTGGAGTTGATATTACCTTCACAGGAGATACCTTGGACTCCACACAAAGTAAACTGACAGTTATGTTCCCAATATTATCTACTGTTCTAACATAAATGCATCCACCATACGCATTATTTGAGGCATCCGAAAACCCATGTAATTCAGTAGTGATGGGATTGATACACATAACGTGACGTGATATCTTCAATTTATTCAGTACCTGTGAATCGCTACGGAATTCACGCCAAGCCTTTTCCAAATCGTTGGGAACCCGATCATCCCATGATATCTTTCCGCGCCATAAATGTTGTAAATTGATTTTAGAAATAATTGTACATGGACTTAAGAGTCCGAGTGGATCAAATATTTGTGCAGTGTGTGAGAGAATCATTCGTTTGGTTATAGACTCACCTTTCAGTAGCTCGTTTATTTTATAGGTCAAGTAATCTGATTTACATGACCAAGTCAACCCCAAAGTTTTAGTATTTTCATTCTCACCAAACATAAGAATATTAAAAGGCTCAGTGGATTTATCTACATATTTCAATATTCTTGGTTCGTTTGAAAACCATTTTCTCAGATCAAAACAACCTGATTTGAGAACATTTGATACCTGTTCTACGATGTACGAGGCGTGTTCAAGACTATCGCTTCCTCCTAAAAAATCATCAACATAAAAACTGTCGCGTATGATTTCGGCTATGTCCGGCATAGAATTTTCACATTCATTTGCAAGTTCAAACAAACATTGGATACTTAGAAATGGCGCTGCCGCATGTCCGTAGGTAACGGTATTCAAATTGTAAACCTCAACTGGCTCCGATGGATTTGCGCGCCACAATATTCGCTGTAGAGGTCTCTGGGATGGTTCTAACATCACTTGACGGTACATTTTTGCGATATCCGCTGATACTACATATTTATATTGGCGAAATCTCAGTAATAATGATAAAAGATCACTTTGTAAAGTGCTCCCAACCATCTGAATATCATTCAAAGAGACTCCGGAAGTTGTTGGAGCTGAAGCGTCGAAAACTACTCGAAGTTTGGTAGTCACGCTCTGCTCACATAGTACTCCATGATGAGGCATATAATAGGCGATTTCGTTTCTGTCTAAACTCTCCACTTCGGTCATGTACCCTAGTGTCAAGTATTCCATCACAAAATCAACATACATTTGCTTGAATCTACTATTTTTCAAAACTTACGCTCTAGTGCCCAAAGCCTCCTTTTTGTTTGATCAAATGATTCTCCTAGATTCTCGATAGAATCTTTTAAAGGCAGCGACACCATAAACCGACCATTTGATAAACGCCTCACGTTTTGTTGAAAATGAATCAATCATTTTCTTCCTTCGACAAAGTTTTCTTGGCAGGACACTCTTCGACTTCCCAAAACCGCGCGAGTTGTTTTTGAATATCAAGACTACTAAAGTTACAACATAATTCGTTGTTTTGCTCAACGTTTTCAACCGGCCCAGAGATAATCCAACCATTCAATGAGAATGTCACATTCAATGAGAATGTCATGTGCTGAGTAGACGTGTTTTTGCTACCTCCAGCAACTTCTCAGTTATCCTTTTTAACACCAGGTTTAGTAAAACGATAAGAAGTTCAAGTGTTAGTTAGTAAAGTTTATTCTCAAATGAATGCGTAATCAAATTCCCAAACTTGGAGCCTACCCTACTAATAGGTAAAATATATCAATATTTATCTACAAATATCACCGGCCATAATTCGTATTTCAACGACCAAGGTGGCAAACACAGGCATGCGCGATTGAAATCAACAACTGATAAGAATCTCAACTTCAGTCAGCGTGTCGGCGATCAGCTATTTTCTTTGGTTATCAGTTGTCCTGTAGCAGTAGAGGAAGTACGGTCATGCCGCGGCACAATATGACATCACTATCTCAGACAAATTCCGAACTACGCTCGCAAAGGAATGCTTCCAAGGATTTGTTACACGAGTCCACGATAAAAAAAATTATCAAACAGGTATCCGAAAATGTATCTGCTAATATAGAGTCGAAATTTGACGAACTGCAGCAGACTTTGGGTGTATTCAAAATGCAAGTTGAACAAAACACTCAGAAAATTAGCCAGCTAGACCAACGTCTCGACAACTTTGAACAGTATACTCGCAGATGCTCACTGAGATAACTAACACAAGTGAAAAAAAAAAATTATGAAAATTAAAGACGTCGCACAGGCCGATATAGAACATACCTACAGAATATCAGATAAGGTGGTACTGGTTAAACTTAAATGTTTTGATATGAAAAAACATATTTTTAAGTCTAAATCCATATTGAAAGGTACTAACTTTTCGATAAAAGAAGATCTTACGCCCCAACGCTATCAATCAGTCATTGCACTGGCTAAAAAATTCGGACAAAAGAATGTCTGGACAATCGACGGGAAAATTCGTGTTATTATCAAAGGTAGGATAATGAAACCCACCATGGATGAAATTCAAGCCCTGATTGAGGAAATGGATGAAGCACACCAATCGTCATGAAATTTTGAAAACACATTTGATTCAAGTAACATTATTTATGGAGGCCTGAATCTTCACTTATTCTTTACATTGTTTTTGCCACGATATGTTTAACATTTTTATGCTAAATTTTTGTTTTTTGTTTCTTTTTTATGAAAGTTTCGTTTCCATTTAAATTATTTTTTGGGAACTCTGATTCCGCAATCTCCTTTTTTTTTTATTTCATACGATATAGGTACCTTTTTCTGTATAATGATAAGGTAAAATAATTTATTTGATATTATATTAGGCTGATTCTATGAGTGCATTAAATGCACTCTCTTTCTTTGATCGTTTTGCATTTGTTACCTCTTCTTGACTGTAAATATTCTTTCAATAATCAGAATAATATGTTGGAGGTAGGCACATTCATTACTATGATTATTATTTTTCATTATCATTGTTATTATAAATGTACATGACATTGTTCATTTGAATCACACTTGGTTGAGTGGAAGAATAGCTATGAGCTAAACTCCGCCAAGTAAAATAAAGTCCATTTATTATTATTATTATTATAAAATGAGTTTTTTTGCAAAACTGGACCATTGGCCCCCAGACTAATCTGGTCGGTGCATAGCAGATTATAAAATAAATCTGCGCCAATCAACACATCTATTTTTTCCGGTTTATAATAAGTTGGATCTGCTAATACTATATTTTTGGGAATATTGATTTTAGTAGTGTCTACCTTAATACTTGGAATATGTCCTGTTATTTCTGGTAGAATCAAACAAGAAATTTTTGTATGGAAATCGTTATGAACAGAATGGATTCCTATCTCACATTTATGGGTTAGTTTCAACATTCTGACTCAAACCGGAAACAGACATATTAATTTCTTCCTTTCTCAGGTTCAGTTTTTCAGGTAAACTCCTGGTTATGAAACTTGACTGGGAACCCGAGTCTAGAATGACCCTGACTATGTGGGTATTTCCTTCAATATCAAAAACTTTTACATGAGCTGTAGACAGTAATACGTAATTTTTCGAATTCATTGCTGTCAAAGTAGTCTGCGAATCTCTTTCAGGCTCTGAACTTTGCGGTTCGACATGCAATAAAACATTATGTTTTTTATTACATCTTTTGCAATGTCCCAACCGACAATATCTACTGTAATGACCCCCTTTCAAACAATTGAGGCACAACTTTATACTCTTTATTTTTTCTACACGGTCAGTTATTGTCATTTTCAGAAATTCCTCGCAATTTGAAATAGTATGTTGCCCCTTACATAAAGCGCAATGAATGTTGCTTGTAAGTGAACCCTTTACGTTCGAAGAACCTCTATTATACTTTGACGATCCATTGCCGTTCCTTCGATTCGAACTATAATTTTGTTTATAGTTCTGTTCGCGATTTTGTTCGAGGGTTTCCAGTAAATCCGCGCGACCTTTGAGAAATTCTATAAAATCACTCCACGTCGGAAGTTCCTTCGCGCATTTATGCTCTTCCCATCCCCTACTCGTTACATTGTCTAATTTCATTGCCACTATATGTATTATTAAAGTATCCCATTGATCGGTGGGTTGTTTCAACTTTGACAAAGCACTTAAATTCTTAGAGACTGTATCAATTAACTTTCTAATTTCCGCGGACGATTCTTTTTTAATAGATTCCAGGGCAAATAATGATGATACGTGGTTGTGGACCAACAAACGCGTATTATCGTATCTATCGCATAAAGCCTTCCATGCCAATTTATAAAAATTACTAGAAAATTCCAACGATCGCACAACTTCGGCAGCCCCACTACGAAGCGAAGCTCTTAAATAATGAAATTTCTCAATTTCCCCTATACAATTATTCTGATGAATCAAACTGTCAACTGTGTCGAAACTCGAGCCATGTTTCATAGTCGCCACCAAAGTTGGGAGGAGCTATTATTGGTAATTTTACCGGAACATGTGGTAATGCATTACCTATTTGAATGTTTCCTACTGATCTAACCGAAACATTGTCAGATGCGACATTATTTTCCCCCGAAGTTATTGATGCCCTAGCCTTGGATAATAAACCCTTTGCTATTGAAGTTACTGCGAAAAAACTCGATTCGAATGATTCACGTTCAGCAAGTTGCTCTTCATGGTTATTTGTAGCAAATTCGAGTGCTTCTTGTACTCGATCAAAATCTTCTAATAACGGATCAATTCGATTGATTCTCTGATCGAGCTCTATTAAATCAACATCATTTGAAACGGATTTATTGGTTGTTTGTTCTACAAACGTTTTGAATAAAGTTAATTTTGCTTTCAAACCGCCTCTCTTTCTTTTTAATGTAGATATTTCTTCGTCAGTGGCCATTTCAAACGATTTAATTACAATGTGAATCAATGCTCTTTGCTAATACAAATCGTCTAATATTTGAAGGAATCTTCTGATCTTACGCCTGCTTCACTAATACAGCTGTAGTATGCAACTCTTCCAAAAGGACAAGGACCGGCGCTGAGTTCTCGACTGCGGTGGCCCACTGTACAATTGCACTTTTCACCTTTATCAAATTGATATTAAACTAGTCCTTTTCATTTACATCGGTTCGATGGACCATATGTTACTTCAATAATGGACTGTATTGTATATATTCGTGTATTAAACTAATTTTTCTTGAAATCTGACAAGACAAGAATAATATCTCAAATCTATTTTTATTTATATGTCAGTGCCTATCCTCACACAACATAGGCGTCAACAAAGACGAATGTGAATCAGAAGACGATAGACGGACGTAATATGATGATATTAACTTCGAAGATTATTATTATTAAATTATATTTCTAAAATCGATTTTCTATAAACGCAAAACGTGAGGACAGATGGACCGGTTTGGCAATTTTTTTTTGAATGTTCGCAATAACCCGAGGATGGTTGATAAGGAAAGTTGTCCGAAATTGAATATATAAAAAACTGGCGAAGAAAAAGGCGATCGAGTCATTTATTACCAAAAAGGAATGAGCTCAGCGGTTACATTCTCGCCTACCAAGCGTGGAACGAATTCGACCCTGAAAAAGTTTTGAGGAATCAAACACAAAACATTTAATTAAGGTTTTTAGAAGAGTTATTGGATTCGGGAAAACTTGAAAGTGCTTTTTTCTATGGGATTCGAGCGATGGATCAAAATTCTTTGGTCGTGGATATATGTATATATATATGTATATGTATATATATATATTTATATATATATATATATATATATATATATATATATATATATATATATATATATATATATATATATATATATATATATATATATATATATATATATATATATATATATATATATATAATATCAAGGGGGAAATAACTGTCGAGGGGAAAATAATGTCGCATCTGACAATTTTTGATCAGTAGGAAACATTCAAATAGGTAATGCATTACCACATGTTCCGGTAAAATTACCAATAATAGCTCTTCCCAACTTTGGTGGCGACTATGAAACATGGCTCGAGTTTCGACACAGTTGACAGTTTGATTCATCAGAATAATTGTATAGGGGAAATTGAGAAATTCCATTATTTAAGAGCTTCGCTTCGTAGTGGGGCTGCCGAAGTTGTGCGATCGTTGGAATTTTCTAGTAATAATTATAAATTGGCATGGAAGGCTTTATGCGATAGATACGATAATACGCGTTTGTTGGTCCACAACCACGTATCATCATTATTTGCCCTGGACTCCATTAAAAAAGAATCGTCCGCGGAAATTAGAAAGTTAATTGATACAGTCTCGAAGAATTTAAGTGCTTTGTCAAAGTTGAAACAACCCACCGATCAATGGGATACCTTAATAATACCTATAGTGGCAATGAAATTAGACAATGTAACGAGTAGGGAATGGGAAGAGCATAAATGCGCGAAGGAACTTCCGACGTGGAGTGATTTTAAAGAATTTCTCAAAGGTCGCGCGGATTTACTGGAAACCCTCGAACAAAATCGCGAACAGAACTATAAACAAAATTATAGTTCGAATCGAAGGAACGGCAATGGATCGTCAAAGTATAATAGAGGTTTTCGAATGTGAAGGGTTCACTTACAAGCAACATTCGTTGCGCTTTATGTAAGGGGCAACACACTATTTCAAATTGCGAGGAATTTCTGAAAATGACAATAACTGACCGTGTAGAAAAAATAAAGAGTATAAAGTTGTGCCTCAATTGTTTGAAAGGAGGTCATGACAGTAAATATTGTTGGTTGGGACATTGCAAAAGATGTAATAAAAAACATAATGTTTTATTGCATGTCGAACCGCAAAGTTCAGAGCCTGAAAGGGATTCGCAGACTACTTTGACAGCAATGAATTCGAAAAATTACGTATTACTGTCTACAGCTCATGTAAAAGTTTTTGATATTGAAGGAAATACCCACATAGTCAGGGTCATTCTAGACTCGGGTTCCCAGTCAAGTTTTATAACCAGGAGTTTATCTGAAAAACTGAACCTGAGAAAGGAAGAAATTAATATGTCTGTTTCCGGTTTGAGTCAGAATATGTTGAAACTAACCCATAAATGTGAGATAGGAATCCATTATGTTCATGATGATTTCCATACGAAAATTTCTTGTTTGATACTACCAGAAATAACAGGACATATTCCAAGTATTAAGGTAGACACTACTAAAATCAATATTCCCAAAAATATAGTATTAGCAGATCCAACTTATTATAAACCGGAAAAAATAGATGTGTTGATTGGCGCAGATTTATTTTATAATCTGCTATGCACCGACCAGATTAGTCTGGGGGCCAATGGTCCAGTTTTGCAAAAAACTCGTTTTGGTTGGATTATCTCTGGGCCGGTTGAAAACGTTAAGCGAAACAACGAATTATGTTGTAACTTTAGTAGTCTTGATATTCAAAAACAACTCGCGCGGTTTTGAGAAATCGAAGAGTGTCCTGCCAAGAAACCTTTGTCAAAGGAAAAAAATGATTGATTCATTTTCAACAAAACGTGAGGCGTTTATCAAATGGTCCGTTTATGGTGTCGCTGCCTTCAAAAGATTCTATCGAGAATCTAGGAGAATCATTTGATCAAGCAAAAAGGAGGCTTTGGGCACTAGAGCGAAAGTTTTTGAAAAATAGTGGATTCAAGCAAATGTATGTTGATTTTGTGACGGAATACTTGACACTAGGGCACATGACCGAAGTGGAGAGTTTAGACAGAAACGAAATCGCCTATTATATGCCTCATCATGGAGTACTACGTGAGCAGAGCGTGACTACCAAACTTCGAGTAGTTTTCGACGCTTCAGCTCCAACAACTTCCGGAGTCTCTTTGAATGATATTCAGATGGTTGGGAGCACTTTACAAAGTGATCTTTTATCATTATTACTGAGATTTCGTCAATATAGGTATGTAGTATCAGCAGATATCGCAAAAATTCACCGTCAAGTGATGTTAGAACCATCCCGTTACCTACGGACATGCGGCAGCGCCATTTCTAAGTATCCGATGTTTGTTTGAACTTGCAAATGAATGTGAAAATGCTATGCCGGACATAGCCGAAATCATACGGGACAGTTTTTATGTTGATGATTTTTTAGGAGGAAGCGATAATCTTGAACACGCCTCGTACATCGTAGAACAGGTATCAAATGTTCTCAAATCAGGTTGTTTTGATCTGAGAAAATGGTTTTTAAACGAACCAAAAATATTGAAATCTGTAGATAAATCCACTGAGCCTTTTAATATTCTTATGTTTGGTGAGAATGGAAATACTAAAACTTTGGGGTTGACTTGGTCATGTAAATCAGATTACTTGACCTATAAAATAAACGAGCCACTGAAAGGTGAGTCTATAACCAAACGAATGATTCTCTCACACACTGCACAAATATTTGATCCCCTTGGACTCTTAAGTCCATGTACAATTATTTCTAAAATCAATTTACAACATTTATGGCGCGAAGTGATATTATGGGATGATCGGGTTCCCAACGATTTGGAAAAGGCTTGGCGTGAATTTCGTAGCGATTTACAGGTACTGAATAAATTGAAGATATCACGTGACGTTATGTGTATCAATCCCATCACTACTGAATTACATGGGTTTTCGGATGCCTCAAATAATGCGTATGGTGGATGCATTTATGTTAGAACAGTAGATAATATTGGGAACATAACTGTCAGTTTACTTTGTGCGAAGTCCAAGGTATCTCCTGTGAAGGTAATATCAACTCCACGAATTGAGCTTTGTGGGGCTTCAGTATTGGCGCGTCTGTCAGATAAGGTATTAAAATCTCTAAAGGTAAATTTCTCCAGATGTTTATTTTGGTCAGATTCAAATATTGTTTTAGGGTGGTTAAGGATGACATCTAGCAGTTTGAAAATATTCATTGGAAACCGCGTAGGTGAAATTCATTGACAGAATCTCATGAATGGCGCCATGTTTCCACTACTCAGAATCCAGCAGATTTGTTATCCAGAGGGGTAATGCCCACACAGTTATGTGATAATGAGATGTGGTAGCATGGCCCAGAATGGCTTAGTATGTCTGAGGAATTTCGGCCAAAATCTGAAATCACCGTGGAAAACTTGCCTGAGATAAGATCCAGCCTAAAGGGTTTAGTGACAATAAATAAATTTTCCACATTTTTATGCGATATATATTCAAATCTGGATAAATTGAAACGGGTTACTGCCTATTTATTAAGAATTAAAAATAAAATTAAGGACCCTCTAACCTTATTGGGGATCACTAACGCAGAGAAATACCTAATTATATATTTATATATGTAAATATCTATATATATATATATACATGGGGAATATAGAAATTTGGACAAGACGACGTCTGCCGGGTCACCTAGTAATTATATAACTTTCACTCCTCCTAGTGGTAGCAGAAGCATTGATTCTTCTTATCCTTACATTTTATTCCTCTAATTGATATAATAATTTCAGAATGATTGAAAAGAGTTATTATATTCATGAAATAATCTGGTTATGTTAATATGGAAATAATTGGGGTGTTATCTTTTCTTTAATCTACTCAGTACAATCGGAATGACAGGTATTTCCGGCAGTTTTTGGGCTGTCATACCATGATATGCTGAAAAAGCACACAAACAAGAATACATTAAAAAAAATCACGCTAGGGCGACAAATCTTCGTTATCTGTCATCTCCTTCAAATAGGAATGACAGACATTTTCGGCAGAGAGGAGGTTGTCATTCCAAGTTTTTCTGAAAGAGCATGAAATTTCCTATAAATGTACTATATTCTGTACATTTCAGTAGTTGTATTATCATTGCGAAGGTATGACAGTAATTATTATTGGTAGCAAGAACTTGAAGTAGATTTCCTATATATATATATATATATATATATATATATATATTACAAAACTATTAATAAAAAAACAGATATTAATCAACTGAGTTCAATTTATACTTACATATTACATAAACAAGGAGAGATTGATCAAAATAATCGTCCCACATAAAAATATATTGTTTACAAATATTTTGTCATCCTGTATAATGAAATTGTCACTGTCTGAAATATTTCCAAACTTCAAATAGAAAATTCCAATGTTCTTCATTGTTCCAAATTCTTTTTAATTTTCATGTTAAGTAAGTAACCATTTATATTATATATCACATGTTTTTTATTATATAACATTGTAGATAGTCTTGAGAAAGAAAATAAAGATTTTCGAAAGCTTGACTTAATAACGAAGAATATAATTTGAACTGGTCATCACTGACTGCATTCCCAAAAATAATTTCCACACTATATATATGTATATATATATATATATATATATATATATATATATATATATATATATATATATATATATATATATATATAAAATGCACACAATTATAGATGCCACATCTATGATTTGAGGAGTTAAACTCAAACCTAATGTTGTGGAGTTTGAAGGCAGGAAATTTCGTGCAACATCGATAGGTCTCCAACAATTGTCAGTATAGGCCAATCCACAACACCGAAAGTCAAGCTTCTAGTGCGTTCAGATTCAATTTTTACGATAACCAAATGTAAGGAATGTAGTTCTACCGAAACGTTCTCTAGTCGGTACTATTAGTCTATATCTCCACATCAAGCACCCGCACTCTGCTGTCAATCGATGTATTTTTATAAATACAGATTGAATATTTTTGTTGGGGCATATAGTTGGCCATTCATGCCAAAAGTATTATTTTTGCCATAATAAAATCCATCGCGGATTCTTCATTGATCATTTGACCATTTTTTTATTGCTTTATTCAACGTCGGCCTATTTTTGCGACCAGGACCAAACACCCCAACCGGAAATTTTGCCAACTCCTTTGTTATTTCAGAGGTAGGGTTCTTCAACGAGCTAAATATCTATGAACTCGGGACCGCCACATTAACGTCCCCTCCGAAGGATGACATATCTATAGTCATATCTCGTGCTCATTGGTATGACGCCTGCCGCTGTGAACATGCTGCAGTTGTTCGTGGCACTTTTAACGAGCATATCCCTTGGCAGGTGGTCGTCCATCCAAGTACTCACTGCTCCCGATGTTGATTGGCTCATATATCGATAACACTCTCGTCAACCTGAGCAGACACCAATCCAAAATGAAAAATACAAAAATATTTATTGAAGGGTACTATGCAATTACATTTTGACTCATCCTACTGTATACATTTTGAAAGCTACTATACATAATTATTTACATAACAATTCATGAACACACGCTTGTCCTTTCTACAAGGGCGAAGGATGTGTCCCCGCCAGTTGGCGATGGCTCGGTACATTGCTGGTTGATGTCATTTTGAAAGGTTCTGGTCTGACTCCCATCCTGCTTTCGCTTATGAGAGTAATGTCTTGTGTGTACATTTTTGAAATTCTTGTTATTATATCATGTCTATGTGTGTATGACTATGATACGCGTAACACCTAAAAAACAGCTTATAATAATGACGAGTGGGGGGGTTATTTGAGGGTTGTTTGTATTTTCATGTTTGAGTGTATGTGATTTGGGGTTACTTGAGTTGTTAATGTTTGAAGTTTGATATTTGCGTATATGTGTGTTTGCAAGTTACTTAAGTTGCTGGGTGTTTGGAGTTTGATATTTGAGTGTGTGTTTTTGGAAGTTGCTTGAGTGGATTCGTTTGAGGTTTGATATTTATGTGAGTGAGTGCGTTCGATGTCCACCCTGGCCTAAGGGGTCAGCTGGAATTCTTGGGCCGTTGTTCTCCCTCCTTTTTCTTCCTTCTTTTGAGCCTTGGTTCTTTGAGGGGCGGAGTATAATTTCTTCTCTCCGCATTGCGTGCTTCTTCAGGTAGGCTTCGCATCCTTTATAGTTTGCCGGATGGTCCAGCATGCAATTCGCGCATTTTGCTGGCACATCCGGACTTTTACGACACATATTTGTAAGATGTCCTGCGCATTTTAAGCATCTGGGCTGAAGGTTTCAATTTGGTGCGGTGTGCCCCCACCTTTGGATATTTTGGCATTGTCGTCCTTCATCCTCTCCTATTCTTCTATTGTTCATCCTTAGTCTTTGAGTTCATTTCTCCGGGGTTGATGCGACGTCCATCCCCTTGAGGATAAGGCCTTTATTTTTTTCTTCTGTGGGCATGTGTATACATATTTGCTTTCAATGAATTCTTGCATATTTACATAATCTTCAGTGGTTTCAGTATGCAAGTATGTGTTTTCCTGAGTGTATTTTATGAGTAGGTTTTCCTTGCAATATTTTTTTGCTTCCTCATATATTTCGTTATTAATTAAGATTTGCCCCTCCAGAATAATTGTCGGGGTATTTCTTGTTTTTTAGTATTCTCTCCTTTATTTGATGTTGCATTTTGTTTGTTGCCCAGCGTATCAGACTGTCCATCGATCTGTGTGATTATTTCTTGGAGTGATTTGCTGTTTCACTCCTTCATCGAGTAGTGGAATTTATTTTTACTGTTTTCCTCTTGGGGCTGATTTTCCTGAGTGTTTCCTCTGTATTCTGGAATTGCTCAGTTTCACGATGTTGTCTTAACTCTTCGTCACTTTCCAGAAAGATGGCGAAAGTATTCATCTTCGTTTTTTCCCTCAGGATCGGTAAAGGGTGACGGGAAGTCTACACTTCGTGGCGTTGTTGACGTGTCCCCTCTCCCCCTTTTGACTCTGGTTTTTCCTCCTTGGAATCGGAGTTACTCTCAGATTCACTGGAATATTCCTTGTATAACTATTCCTTCTCTATTAAGGCTTCCCAGATCTCTAGGTCTGTTTTTTCCAGTTCACTTCTGATGTATTGGTATAGGGGTGTGTTGTGCTCTCCCCCATGATATTGCTGAATTATATTTCATATTAAGTTACCATCAGAGCCTTATATTCCATGTCATCTATTTCTTTCAACGTAATTTTTTTTTATTGTTACTCTTTCCATTTGTTTCAACCATTTGTAGAGTTCACTCCCATATGTGTCTCCTACAAGCTCTTCAAAGACATTGGCTTCGTTTACTTTGCTGTTTTTCATTTTTTGGAATTTATCCATAAACTCCTGTGCATCTGGGAATTTTTGTTACCAGCCCTATATAATTTTTGTTGTCTCCTTTCGATATTTCTTTCAATAAATCACAGTCGTAATTATTCATTGCTTTGAGCATTTCTTCACTGAATGGTGCAAAGTATTTCCTGATCTTTTTCATCTTATTGTGTTATGATGTCCTGAAAATTTGAATCCGGTTCCTGTCCAATATACTATGAATTTTTTTTTTCAATTTCTTTTTTAATTCCTTTTTTTTCCTTTGTACTCGCGGCTTCCTTTCCAATGTTACTCTACTGGGATGGCTTTGAATATTTCTTTTGTTTAACAATATTTACAATTAATTTACAAATCTGCTCTACAAATTGCTTTATTCCTATGATTTTCGAAGATTCAAAGTGGCACTGGTTCGGCGCTCTTCCTACGAATTTCTGATCATCTGCTTTAGAACATCTGTTAGGGATGCTTGGAGTCTATTGACAGTTCCTTGTTCCACTTGTCCTATATATTTTTGAAATTATCTTTCTAGAAAACCGGTTTTTGATTTTTCAAAGCATTTTTCCTATGCTTCTTCTGTCCGAGTCTGTATGAGAATATGACAGTGCTCTAAAACTAAAATTAGTTTTATGTGGCCCTCCTTTTCTCATTGGCTCCCTGAGGCGGAATGGGTAGAGTCGAAATTTCTGACTTTTAACAAAACTGTTTGAATCAGAAAATTTTTAGGCAGTGTTTGGTGTAGCGTTCAGCGTACTCACTTATGGTAACTGAACACCACTAACCTATTTTCCTATGCTTTTCCCGGAATTCCTTTGTGGAAACCACTTGAATCTGAAGTTTATTCCCTTGGAGATGTTCTCCTATGCAATTTGGGTAAGATTTGATGCGTTTTGCTAGGTTTAGGGGACTATGTGATGGCACTGGTCCGGTGCGCTTTTCCTGATTGCCCTTTTTTCTGGTTTTATCCCTTTGTTCTGGGTTCTTGCTTGTTTTGCGGGCTACTGGGGTTCCCTTTATGCTAGATATACAGTATTTACAATTTTTAAATACCAAAAAAATCACTTTTCTGGCTTTCTTAATAAAATTAGGATAGGAACTCTTCCGGCACCTTTCTTCTGATCTATGGACATCTCGCATATCGTTTGATATAGGAAGGTAGTTTTTGGGGTAGTATTAGCTAAGGGTGTATCCTTGCTTTCAGGACATTTATTTTTGTATTTGAAGGAATACTCTTGCGGATGTTTGTGATTTCGCAGGAGCGATTTTTTAAGTTCTGAAACACGTCCGACCTGTTCGGATGTTCAAACGCGAAGCACCAGACACTGGTGCGCATCCTTTGAACATTAATTGTGAATTAAGAATAGGATTCATGTATGATATACCGGTGTCCAAATTCAATGTGACATGCAATATCTGGCTTTCTGATGGAGATTGATGAAAGTATTTTTCACGAAAGTTTCAGGATTTCATAGGAGCTAAATTTTGGTATGATTTCAAAATATACAGGGTGTTTGGTGTAGGTGCTGCAGACCATTTTTTTAATAGAACAAACTCACATATTCAGATTCTACGTTGAATTTTGTTATAATTTCATGTATTTGCTTTTTTTTTTAAATGTAAGGTTCTGAGAAAGTCAACTTTAAGATACTTTATACACGAACACTCTCTGTATTTTAATGGAATCATAGGAGAAAACCCCAGAAATGCATCAGATTACACGGAAATTAAATAAGTCAAATAAAACATACTGGTTGCTGTTTTGATAATTTTTCATGGAATTCAGTGACTGAAAAATCATTTTGAATATGAAACAAGTGCGAAATTGAAGGAGGTGTATTCAGAAACAAATCATTAATAACAATGTAATATATATATATATATATATATATATATATATATATATATATATATATATATATTTCTCCTTTACTAATAATCCGATCGAATTTCGCTAAAACTTGGGGCCTCTAGATTGGCTTCATTAGTTTTCATGTTACAAGCAGAAAAAGGAAAAAAAAGATTTTTCACATTCAAATGTTCAAAACAAATTTAGCAATGACACTTGCGAGTAGAAAACAATAGAATTCGTGAATGAATTATTAAAAATATGTTTTTTGAAACCTTACATTTCACGGAAAACTGGAATAACTCAACCATGCCGTAACCGAATTTAAAACATAAAATTAATGGATGAAAATTCAATATAAAAATTAATATGTGATGATATACGACGATATGTTTTATTGAAATAACATAATATTCTGGTTTGTACACGAAATCATGTATATTTGTAAATTATACCAAAATATAGTTCCCATAAACTTCTGAAACTTGTGTAAGTAAACATTATTTCCATCTCCTCCAACAAACCATATATTGCCTATATTGCCTATCACATTGAATTTGGGACACCGATATTATCCAAATCACAATTGTAAAAATAATAATATATTTTCATTGAAAATTCTCATAAACATTTTTGATGGTATAATCTAGAGAGCAAATCTTCTGCGCAATTTCAGAATTCCAATGACTTGGTTTTACGCAGGTAATATACAGTGAGAACCATATGTAACGGATAAATTCATTTTCTACGTTATTAGCCATTTTCTAGAAAAACCCTGTAATACGTCGATTTAAGTTTTTGAAAAGACACTCTGTGACATGAAAAAATTCCCTCTCCTTTACCCCCCTCAACGTGACAGCCACCCCTCCCTTTTTTCCAAGTGATACCTCATTTTGAAGGGTATTCAATTGTCTATTCAGCCATATCTGTTTTTTTAAATTTTGTTCATGCGTCATAAGAAAAAATATTTTCAAAATGTTAAAAGGTATCATATATACTATTGAATTCACTGTATATTCAATGCACCTTAATTTTAAATTTTTTTGGTTCATTTACCAATTGTTGTTTGTCAGACATGACAGTAGAGTAAAAAATTGTTTGTCTCCTGTGAACTTGCAGAAGAGAAACAGTTTTTCAGTTGTTGTTCGTGTTTCTTGTTCAATATCATTTTCATAATTGATAATGCAAGGATATGGTGACAAAACTAGAACCCAGAAGAATGTACGTGAAATATTCAATAATAAATATTCTGATCAACACATTTCTCAATCTACCGTTAGTAGAATAGAAACAAATTTTCGTGAATTTGGTACTATCCATATTCCAAAACAAGGCAGGAGTTTAGTGATTGACGATGGAAAGAAATTGGTTATTTTGGTAGACATCGAGAAAAATCCACATAAACCTACCCGACTACTTGCCGCCGATTACGTAATAAGTCAAAGTTCGATATTGCGTATTTTTAAAAGTGGAAAGTACCACCATTATAAAGTACAATTGGTACATGAAATCAACGAAGACGATCCAGATCGCAGGATTGAGTTTTGCGAAATAATGAAAGCCAGGTGCCTGCGGGATCCATCGCTTAAAAAATATATATTGTTTTTTGAATGGAACCCTCAACAGACATAACTGTCGATATTGTAGCCGATAAACTTCCCATTGGATGATGGGGGCCAATACTCAATATCCAAGAAGAGTAAATGTTTGGGCAGGGATTATAAATAATCAAATAATTGGACCATATTTTTTCAACGTAACATTGAACGGTGAACGTCACTTGGAGTTTTTGAATAATTTTTTTGTTTCTACGCTGAAAAGACTTTCTTTAAAATGAAGTATTATTTTGAAGAATTGGGGTGATGGCTGTCACGTTGAGGGGGGTGAAGGAAGGGGGATTTTTTATGTCACAGAGTATCTTTTCAAAAACATGAATCGACGTGTTTCAGGGTTTCTCTTGAAAATGATTAATAACGTGGAAAATTAATTTATCCATTACACCTAGTGCTCACTGTAGATTGCAATATGTTTTGCAGCAAAAATTGGCAAACCCTCCTTCTTGCTAAACATTGTTGAAATTTGACCATGGTGTATGTGTATGTGTGTGAAGTAGAAATTTTCTACCATAAAGTTACTTGAAAATTTCTTAATCTCAAAAAATAGATGCTTCTTTCTTCCCTCGATTTGAAAATATGAGAGTTTGCCTGAATTTAGTAACCTGGAGCGATTAGCAATTGATCCTTCTGAGCCATCAACATTAATATGTCCAATCATTGCTCCAAGACCAATTTTCAGTTTAACAATACTATTTCAGTTTAACAATACAAATTATTTATCTTGTGACACATGTATGTCCACGAATATTGAAAAAAATTCGCCCTCGATCCACATACTCGCAAACGACTGAAAAACATTTTTGAAAGATAGCAGGAGCAAATTGAAAACCTTAAACTAAGAAAGAAAATATGAAAAATTGCGTTTGTGGGTGGATATTGTGACCAATTTTGAGCATTCGTCACTAAACAAAATTCTTGGTAATCCTTCGAAACTAAATACTCAATAAAAAGTTAATGCTGCACCTCCAACTGGGGATTGGAAGTAATCTTAAAATATAAAAACTTTTCAAAAGGAGACCATGGGTGATGCCAATTAGGGAATTATTCTTTTTCGTAAGACAACCTGCAAATGGAAAAGGTCGAGCCTCCATGACTTTCGAAACGGCATCTGGTTTGCATTATAGAATTTTTGCTGGAGAAAAAACAAAATGGCGGCTCCAATATGGCGGACGAGGTTTGTGATTGTGGTTCAATTCTATTCAAAATTGTTAAGTGGGAGTTTTCACGGACAGAGATCACGAATTTCCGTCTAAATTCATAAATTCAAGATGGCGGCTCCAATATGGCAACGAGTTTCGTGATTATAGCCCGATTTCATTCAAAATTGGTGTGTGGGGGCTTTTGGGGTCGGACATCATGATATTTTTTTGTCAAAATTCATAAAAGCGGCTCCAAGATGGCGCCGTGTTCTGTTATTATGGTCCGATTCCATTCCCAATTGTTATGTGGGTTTTTTGGGGTCGGGATCTATATTCGTCAGAATTCAATAAGATTACTGATTTCATGAATGAGTAAAAGGAATTGAGTGAAAATTATGAAAAAAAAATTAGACAAGCTTTCATACAAATACACTTGAAAGGTAAAAAATAATATCTTCAATTGTTTGACCTAGGCTATTTAGTGAGTAGCAGCTTCAAAAATATTGCCGCAAATATAAAATAGGTATTCTTGCGCGGCGAGCTTTTTAATCTGCTAATCACAGAATAACCTAGTGCATTTGTATAGAAGCTTTTCTTAATTTTATTTTATTTTTATTTTTGAAATATTTAAAAAATGTATTTACTGGAAGAGCACGTGTAAAACCAGAGTAGGTCTCAAAGCATCACTACCGAAACTGAATAAGCAGATATGGGCTCCACATTACATAATTCTATCAAAATCAACACTAATCCGTTTAACAAATCATGAGAAGCGGTACGCTTTCACATGAAAGTCAAATTACCATCAATCTAACACAACACGATAGCGCTATAAATACTCTATAGATGATGATTTGAACATCCTCAAACAATGCACTCACTTAGCAATTCCGACTTCTTTAGCCTTATCCATTCTCAAGTCTGTAGCACCCATGGTTCTGGGGTTTCCTATACCAATCACTACTCCTAGTACTTCGGAACTGAAAGCGCAGGTTTCCACCAAGCCATCAACTCGCAATTTTTCTTTCTTGTTCCATACAGTTTCATTTTCTCTGAGAAGTATGTCTTGACTGGGGACGAATGAGTAGTAAGAAGTGTCCCTAGTCTTGTTTTCTTTGGTAGAGTGTGCACAAAATTCGTCAACATAGATATCATTTCTTGTATGTTTTTGCATTTGCCTCCAAAAATTGGAATTATTCTTCCCACTTACCAAAATTGGGTAAAATGCAGTTTTGGGAGAATTTGCGTAACACCAACTTTTTTGCTTTATATAAAAGGTAATTTTTCTGGATGTTTCAGAACAAAAGTTGGTAAATTTCCAAATCTTCCCTGTTGATTGAATGAATGTGTATGTAGAAGAAATAGCCAACCATGTGATGTTAATTGATTGGTAGCTGTTGTATATCCTCAGTTGAGTCGATATTTGGAATCAATTAGGTGGTTGAGTGCACTTGCATTTAACGACTGACTGTCACTATTGTGCCTAAATAATAATTCGTAATATACGATAAAGGTCACCAGTAGCAAAGTGTTTGCGAGCGGAGCAAAGCATTACGTTTTAAGGTTGATTAGTAAGCCATAAATTTGGATTGCAATGCTAGCCAAGTAAGGTTAGGTTGTGTTCCCTTCTTTCACGTATTATATTGAAGGGATTCGTTTTTTGCAGCCCGGACCGCCCCGTAAGCGTGCCTCGGTTGGGTCGTCAGAAACATCGTCGTCGAATGCCTGTAGGCTACAGATCGGGAGTCAACAAAATGCAGCTATGGTAGAGTTTGATTTTTGACCGTCGAGTGAAGGCTATCAACATCAAAAATATAAAAATCACTATGCGTATGGTGAGTAGAAGTGAGAATCGGAGCCTGCATTTACATTCTGAAAAAGGGTGGATATTTTGGGAAACGACAAGTTTTTGAACAAACAAATGGTAAAAACACAAGATTGAAGGTGTGTGTGGTATTTAGGTAAGGAGAAGGATGAATGATAAGTGTTTTCAGTATCCCGGAAAGTATTTGTGAGCGCCAAGTTTTTACTTCGATTTCGTGTTCAGAAAGCAACATACATACATAGTTTCATTGAACAGCGTGTGTCAAATCGTGCTGCGAATCTAATTATTGGATATTTACGGAGTGATAATATAGCTGTTGACCGCCGACATTCTTATTTTTTTCCCAAAAAAGTGCTAAGAGAAAACCTTGAATAACTCCAACCAAGGTTTATAATATATTATAACATACCTGAGTGTCATGCCATGTCATAATGACGGAACAAACAACTACTAAAATGTGCCGAGTATATAGAACAAATAAGAAATCACATGATAAATCATATTTCAGTTATAAATATATCTATATATACATATAATTAAACGAGGTTTTTCGACCGTACTATACAGTGCTTCTCAAAAGTTCCCCTTCCCCCCCTCTTATTTATGGAACGATTATACATAAACAAGTGAAATTTGGGAACTGAATATTAAAGGTTGTAAACTTCCCTACTATTGATGATAGATGACGAAATCGTGACGTCACAAGGCCATTGTGACCAATAATTTCAAATGGAACCCTACGGCAAGCGACATTTCTTTCTGAAGGTATCGAAAAAACCTATTCAATGATACTAATTTTGTTTGTATTTATGGCAGTTTTGGCAACTAGCATTCAAAAAACGCAAAGCTGTGATGAATTAAATCAGTTAATACTGAAATTCCAAATTCAAGCTCTGCCTCTGGATAGTTGTCAAATGAGCTGACGTTTTTGTTAGTCTCCCTAATTCGACGTTTTTGTAATTGTCCAAGTTTTTGTACATTGTTGATCGAACGTTCAACTGTTTTGGCAGCTTTTGGTACTTTTAATATTTTTGTACATTTTAATAATTTGTTAAACTGTTGTGAGCCGAACGTTTAAGTGCTTCAAGAAGCAACATGGTACGTGCTTTAGGTGATAAAGTAGCAGCGATCCTAATTCTTGGTGAAACTAGACAAAATATTCATGCAGCAGAACGCATTTTCAATGAGAGGTTTTCCGATCGCCCCGTTTCGAGGACTCATTTGAGGGAGCTTCTCCGTAAGTTTGAAACAACGGGTAGTATTAATGATGCGGAACGATCTGGCAGACCACAAATTTCTGTTGAGAAAAAAATTGATATACTGGCAGAAGTAATAGTTAATCCTACTTCTTCAACAACTAACGTTGCATCTACCTGTGGAATCAGTCGAAGTATAGTACACAGGGTGTTGAAAAAAAACAAATTCCATCCAAACAAATTAAAAATGGTTCATCAACTCTCAGACGACGACCCAGACCGAAGACTAGAATTTTGTGAAAATAAGGAAACTTAAATTAACCAACAAACAGTCATGTCAAAAGAATTTGTTTCAGTGACGAAAGTACTTTCTATCTGAATGGAAATATAAATACACAGAAAGTGAGGTATTGGAGTGACGCAAATCCTCACCTGTTTCGTGAAACACATACCCAATTTCCCCAGAAGGTGAATGTTTGGGCAGGTATCCTGGGTATCCACATTGTTGGGCCTCTTTTTCCAAATACTAATTTAACTGGTGTGGTTCATCTGGAGCTGTTGCAAAACGCAATAGAACCGTTAATTCTTGAAATTTTGTAAGATAATCCAGATGAATTCAACAATTTGGAAATAACATTCCAATAGGATGGTGCTCTTCCACACTATTACGGTGCAGTAAGATGGTATTTGGATGAGGAGTGTCGTGGTAGATGGATTGGACGACGAGGTTCAACGGAATGGCCAGCTCGATTACCGGATCTCACACCTTTGGATTTTTTTGTGTGGAGGTACCTTGAATCGAAGGTTTACGCCACTGAACCTGACAATATTGACGTTTCAAAACAACGTATTGTTGCAGAATGTGAGGCTGTTTCCGCAGACACATCTGCAAAAGTACGAGAAGAGTTTAAAAATAGGATATTTCACTATCAAGAAGTGAATGGAGGTCACTTCGAGCAATTTCTCTAAGTAGATACTGATTCTTAAATCTGTAATTTATATCATACTGAATGGAATTTAAATTTTAATGTTTACTAATGAGCCATTGAAACTGCCATAAACACAAACAAAATTAGTATCATTGAATAGGTTTTTTCGATACCTTCTAAAAGAGCTGTCGCTTGCCGAAGGGTTGCATTTAAAATTATTGGTCACAATGGCCTTGTGACGTCATCTTTGACGATTTTGTCATCTATCATCACTAGTAGGGAAGTTTACAACCTTCAATATTCAGTTTCCAAATTTCACTTGTTTATGTATGATCGTTCCAAATATAAGAGGGGGGGAAGGGACTTCTGAGAAGCACTATATGTTGAGGAACAGGTGATGTTCCAGGTATGCGGTCTGTGACTAATAAAAACTCATTGGTTTTTCATAATTCTCAATATTTCGTTGAATTCCTTTAACTTCAGGATAAATCTAAAAAAGTGAAAACAAAGGATATATTGACATAATGTGACGAAAATAATAAAGGTACTACTTACAAAATATAGAGTGAGTCAACTTAATAAAATGAACACAATCATTGATTGTTCAGCAGCACGTTCAGACTAGGACTGTATGTGTTCAAGTATCTATCAAATGAGAGAAAGATGAAAAAGTTGCAAATACAAACTTTTTTTCAATAAAAAATCATGTATAACGAGAACACATTCTCGCAACTAATAAGTGTTCAATTCTTCCTTTTATCTGATGAATGCTGGTGGATTTTAAAAAAACTGAAATATATCAGGTACAGGGTGTTGCAAAATAAAACTTAACTATATTAATTTCAAAATATTACAGTAAACATTACTCAGTTGATTTGTATCTGATTTATAATAGACAAAATTTTCCATTTTTTTGTTCATACGGTACATTCCTGGAAACAATTTGCTTTTGTAATTTGGAACATGCAAATAATTAATCAGATTGTTTTTAAAAATGTACCATATAAACAAAAAAAAGGAAAATACTGTCAATTATAAATCAGATACAAGTCAACTGAGCAATATTTACTGTAATACTTCATAATTAATATGGTTAAGTTTTATTTTGCAACACCCTGTTATATTTAAGTTTTTAGAAATTCTACCTGTATTCATTAGATGAAAGGAAGAAAGAAACAGTTCTCAGTTGCGGGAATGTGTTTTCGTTATACATGTTTTTTCATTGAAAAAAGTTTGTTTTTGCAATTTTTTCATCTTCCTCTCATTTGATGGATACTTGAACACATACAGTCCTAGTCTGAACGTGCTGCTGAACAATCAATGGATGTTTTCATTTTATTCAGTTGACTAACTCTGTTTTGTGAGTAGTACCTATATTTTTTTCGTCACATTATATCAATATGTCCTTTGTTTTGACTCTTTTAGATTTCTCCTGATGAAATTGATAGAATTTAACGAAATATTGAGAATTATGAAAAACGAATGAGTTCTCATCAGTCACAGACCGCATACCTGAAACCTCACCTGTTCTTCAATATATGGCTTGATTTTCGTGGGTATTTTGGTTCGTGGATTTGACTTTTATAAATGAATCATCGCTTTTGTTGTTCGATTACATATGTACTCCTGTTTTATTTCTTCTTCAGGAATAAATATTGTTAGTTTCCATACATAGATTTCTTAGGACACACACATAATATATATATATATATATATATATATATATATATATATTGTAATGTAATGATGAATTGAATAATAATATTATTTGTTGTTATATAATGAAGATTGCTAATAGTTTCTCGCTCTTCTTTGTGAGCCAAATTGTTATGATATAGATAATTATTTGTACCCTGTATAATATATTTTGCAATGTAATAATAATTGCTAGCTACGTCACTGTTCTCTTGTCACGTTGCTGCCAATTGCTATCATTTTCCTTGCCACAGCTAAGCACAGTTGGTACGCCTCTTGTCTCAGATAGCCGGTTCAGGCAATTGAGCCACTAGCCACTGCTTGATATGTCAAATTTATATTTATTCAATGGTCATAAGTATGATTGTTGATCATGTAGAAAACAAACGACAAAGTATCAAAAAGCAATTATTTCCTTTATTCAGGAAAACTTAATTTTACCTGGCCTACGAAAAATAACTTATTCTCAGGTGAATCTACAAATATTCACGAATAATCATGAGAAACAAGTCATGGATAGATAGACACAACCTCACTTTCACCTTGAAAGTGAAATTTTCCTTAATAGTTCAAAATAAAGTGAAATAAAGTTCTTCTGATGTGATATGCGTTATTAGTGAAATTGTTCAGGACGTGATGTGCACTATGAAAGTTTATACCTGTCTGGAACTGTCGGTGTTCAAAATATACATCAGGATTTGGATTCCCTTTCACTCCAATGCTATCAGGAACTCCAATACCACATAGAAGGAACCATTCCAATCCAAATATCAGCTTTCGAATATTTGTGTATGGTGTACAAATAAGGTAATATTGGTTTTTCTCTTATATTGTGGAATTATTCAATTTTTCTTTCTCCAAAAATAAAGCGTGGCATTCGTTTTGAATTTTTTTTCGATCTCCCCCTGTGGCTTTGTTTGTTCTCACCTAGATACCATTTTTGTTCCTTCCCTCTGATTCGAATTTTTGAATTCGTGCACTAAATTGTCACATTTTCACTGTTTATGGTTATTTGTCATAACTTATACATAAAACTATTTTCCCATCCTTATTAACTATGTACAAATTTCAATAATAATTGCCTCTGACACTTTCCCGCTCTTATTCTCTTACAATTTCAAATTCTACATGTGACTATCTGTTCCCTGATTGGCTATTGTCATCAAGAAGTTTGCTGTTCTACCATTGGCTACTTTTAGTTAGCTACAATTTCATATACTGTATGTTTCAAATTTATAAATTTGTAGATCACATTTTATTCAGGAAAATTTTGTAAATCTAGACTTTTTGTTGTCTTTTGAAGAATTATGGGTTGTAATCTTTCTGACAGTTATGAAATTGATTGTGTTATATAATTTGGACATTTTCATCTATTCATATCATACATAAGCTTATAAAGTAAATAGAACTTCTGAAATTATGTAAAAACAATCTCTTGAAACTAACAGCTATTTATTAATTATTTTTTTTATGGGTTTTTTCTTTTTATAATATATAACAGGTTTTTCATAACATAACAAATTCAATTTTATATAATAATTATTTACTATTTAAAATAATATTATTTGTTTACATCAAGATAACTATTATTTACAACTATTAATATCAAGTTTTATATTTGTAAACATCTTCAATATTGAAAATTCCTCTTAATTGCCTTGTCTGAGGATGTATTAACCTATAGCTATTTATAGCATTCTCATTATCAACCTCATAGGGTCCTTCAAAATGGCATTAATAGTTTTGCACAAATACCTAATCTTTTATTTGGTATTCTTAATGCTTTTATGATGACTAATTCTCCCTTCTTAAACTTTGTCTTTTTAGTTCCTCTTTTATTTTTATTTTTTATATATTTATCAGCATTTCTTTTAATTCTTATATTTATTTTATATATTATTTCTTGCATATCTCTTTCATTCATAATCCATTCTCTTTCAGGCATTCTTTCTGTCATAATGTATATAGGACATTCTTTCGTAATAGTGCTGTGTACTTTATTGAAATATTTTTCTATCATCTCTAAGTTTTCATCCCATGTTTTATGATTTGGCTGCGATGTCAATCTCAAATATTTTACTACCTCCTGTATATATCCTTCTGTTGGGTTTGATGCTGGATGTCTAATACTAGTAAAATTTAATTGTATTCCCACACTCTGTGAAAAATTCTTCATTTGCCCATTAGTAAAATATGTAGCATTGTCTTAAATAATTTGTTCAGGTTCATCTACTTCTACTATGAATTTTGTTAAAAGATTTTTAACAGTTTTAAAATTGGTCCTTTTTGTAGAGTATATTTTAATATATTTTGAAAAATGACCCACTATTACAAATATATGCTTATTATTGTTTAAGTTGGTATCAAATTACTAACAAAATCAATTGATATTATTTGTAAAGGTTTTGTTAAAATTTTTTTTTTATTAATTTTATTTTTATGTTTACTTAATTGACAAACTTGACATATGGCTACGATTTTTTTAGTTAAATCCAAATCTTGTGAACTTATATAGTTTTCTCTAAATATTAACCAAACTTTTCTAATCTCTATATGTATGTATTTCTGATGTATATATGTAATCACCTGTTCTGCCAATTCCTTTGTGATAACGTATAGTTCTTCACCATTTACTATTTTTATTATTATACCATTTTTGTTTATTGTTCCTCTTTTTTCTTTATTTGTTAATTTGTACTGATCTTGCCTAATTTGATTGTCAGAAAACAAACCCATATTATTTTTAAAAACATTTATCCCTATTTTTACCTGTCTAGGAGTATGTGTTTTTCCCATCTCCATTCTCGTTAAAGTGTCTGTGATGAAATTTTGTTTTCCTGGTATATGCCTAATTTCAAATTTATATTCTTGCAATAATAATGCCCATCTATGTACCCTATTACTTGCATATTTGCAATTTACAATTGACATAAGTGCTTCATGATCAGTTTCAATATAGAATTTTGCCCCTAGTAAATAAAATCTTAATTTAGTAATACAAAATATGACACTTGCCAGTTCTAATTCTGTAACAGTATAATTTCTTTCATGTTTTTTAGTAATTCTGGAAACAAATGATATTGGAACTTCTTTTCCATTTTGTACTTGTATCAAAACTCCTGCAAATCTTGACATAGATGCATCAGTTCTCAATACAAAAGGTTCATCATAGTTTGGATGGAATATTTGTAAATTTTGAATAAAAATGTCCTTTAATTCAGAAAATACTTTTTCCTGTTCATCTCCCCATTTCCACTTAACATTCTTTTTTAATAGTGATATTAATGGTAATTCTTTATTGCTTAGGTCTGGAATAATTTTTTTAAAATAGTTCAATATTCCTAAAAATCCTCTAAGAGTTCTTAAATTATATGGCCTGACATACTCTCTTATGGTTTTAATTCTTTCAGGATCCATTTCTACACCTTTTTCATTTATTTTGTAACCTAGATAACTAATTTCCTGTTTTGAAAAAATTCACATTTATCTATATTTATTCCAAGCCCTGCTTCATCTAATATTTGAAATATTTTTTCCAAATGTTCTTAATGCATTTTTTCATTTTCGGAATATATTAATATGTCATCAATGTAATGTAAAGCAAAATTTTCATACTTGTCAAGTATTTTATGTAATACTCGTTCTAAAGCTGGACAAGCCGATTGTAAACCATATGGAACAACACAAAATCTATATACAACACCTTCTATAGAAAACCCATTATAATTTCAGAATTTTCATGTAGTGGTATTAACCAAAACTGTGTTTCAAATCGATTTTAGAAATATTTTTGCATTTGTTATTTTACCAAAATAGTTCCTATATTTAAAGGAGATTCATATTGTGGAATTGTTATTTTATTTAGTTCTCTAGCATCTAAGCATAATCTAAGCTCACCATTCTTTTTTTACAACTACTGATAGGGTTGATGTAATTACTGTTACTTCTTTCTATTATACCTTGTTTTACCATTTTCTCTAATTCATATTTACTTGTTCTCTGTACTTATAAGGAATTGGATAGTTTTTTATTTTAATTTTTTCTGTTTCTTTACTTCTATTTTGTGTACATACTCTTTTGCAACTCTTGTTCCTACATAATCAACTCATTATATTTATTTAATAACTCATCAATATACCTTTTATATTTATCATTACTTTTTATATTTCATTTCATTTATTTCATCTTTATCTTCATCATAATTATTTTCATATCTCTCATTCATACCCTTTTTTACACAACATTTTTTATTTTCACTCATTTCAGTTTTTTCTACATAAAATTCAAAACATTTTCCATCCATTTCCAAATTTTTTTTATAATAGTCAATCTTGGCTTTTACTTTTTCCAATTGATCAGTACCTATAATTACATCAAACTCCATATCTTTAACTACTAATAGTTGTAATTCAATATTCCTCTCATCAATCTCCAATTTTAAATTTACATATTGATTTGATTCAGCTTAGTTTTTTCAATCCCTGATTCTATAAATACTTTTTTAATTATTATTTTCTTTAATTAAAGATGCTTCAGACCCTGTGTCAATTAATTTTTTATTATTTTATTTCCTATTTTTCCTTTCAAAATTATTAATCCTATATTTTGTTCATTTTCCATATTTTCAACTTTCATTATAAATTCTATCGGGTGTTGGTAATTTGTGTTTTCCAGCTGAACATATGGTTTTCCTAGCAAAAATTTTGTTCTGTCTGACTAGTTGTGGGAACATTTATTCGATTGATTTCCCCTCTTGACAATAACAGGTTTTTCATAACATAACAATATATATATATATATATATATATATATATATATATGTGTATATGTGTATATATTTATATATATATATATATATACAGTGTCCGTCCGTCCGTTGTCTGATATGGGAAAAAAAATTGTTATTGAAATTTCTGAAAACTCTAATGGCGGTTCTTTTCTGCATGTCTGACAACTAAAAAATCTGTTGGTCTTATATCACGTGACCTCAGATTTCTCGGGAAATTTTTAAAAAAAAGTTGTCTGTGGAAGGATAGTTATACCATTTTATTCCTCCATAAGGAACATTGAGAAATGGGTAAATTGATAAGATATCGAAAATTTTTACTGAGAAAATGTGTTTGGAATTCAACGAGGACCTCATTCACCCATTTTGAACCAGATTGAAAAAAAAACAGAAATACCATTTTATTCCTCCACTAAGGAACATTATACATTCTTGTTTCATCTGGAAACCTAAATCACATAAGTTTGGGTCAAAACTAATCAAATATTTGTGGAATAGACATTTTGGGGGAGATTAATTATGAAATCACGATTTAGTCTTGTCACTAGGTGTAGTCATGCCCTGTATATTGATGCACATGAGCTTATTCAATATTCTCAACCCGTAAGTAAAATTCAAACCAACTAATATTTGTAATTAAAACTTAAAAGTGAATTATTTATCCTAATTGAACTTCTTAGTATTGTTTGGGTGGATGTGGAAAACTAAAAAAAACTCAATAAACAAACAATGTATACATTTTCAATACTCTACGTGACCATCTTCTTTGCTCCATACATAGAATTGTTCTGGAAAACATTTCACGGCAAACATTTTTCCACATAGTTCTATTGATTCCCTATACAAAATTTCAAATGTTTTACATTTCGGACTGGGCGTTATTTATGAAGATTGCTTTCCAGGTAACCACATGAAAATAAATCACACGGCGTTAGGTCTGGAGACCTAGCAGGCCAAGGATTACCTGAATATCGACCTGACCACGGCTCACCATACTCATTGTTACACCACTTCTGCACTTCATTCGTAGAATGAATAGAAGCCCCATCCTGTTGAAAGAATCCGCTCTTGTAATGGTAGGTTGTCGATAAATGTAGATATCTCGGTCCGTAAAGAGTTCAAATACCGGACGCCATTTAAACTTTGTCCAAAATAGAAGGGACCTACAATTCGCTCATTCAAAATTCCCACCAACTTCACTTTGAAACTATATTGGTCTTTGGCTTCGATAATAAAATAAGGATTATGATCTGCCCACCATCTACAATTTTGAGAACTGACGATACCATTTGAAGTGAAAGTTGCTTCGTGAAAATAGCAGATTTTTTGAGAAATCACGATTGTCTTCTAACATTCCCTGGAACCATGCACAAAAATAAAATCAGGGGTCATAATCACTGTTTCGCAGTACTTGCACAAATTTTAGTTTGGATGGGTGAAAGTGATTTTGCTCAAAATTCGTCTATCAGAGGTTTGAGATATTTCTGCCATAATTTTCGTCAAAACTCTGTGACTGTCAGTAGAACATTGTTCACATTATTTTCATTATTTACAACAGGCTTAACGTGAACAATTTATATTTGTTTTCAACCAAATCAGTTTAAATTTTGCAATATCTTGCCACCGTAGTAAAATGCAAATTTTGGTCGGATGTCTTTCATTGAAAATTTCCACTTCTATTGTGCTATGATAATTTTCGCCATATAGCAATACTATTTATATTTTTTCCTGTATACCCAGTTTTGGAGCCATTTCTATTGATAGATTGAAAACACAAAAACTGATGAAGAACGACAACTCCAACAAATTTGTCAACACGTTATCGTGACATTTGTTACTGTTACAACAAAATTAGATCTTTTTTCAAAGCCGCCTTATAAAATTCAAAAATATAGCCATGTCATTGAAGTCAAATTTACTAACCAATATTAAATTTGGCACAGATAAATAATGTATTATCAAGTACTAATGACAAATATTAGTTGGTTTAAATTTTATTTGCGGGTTGAGAATATTGAATAAGCTCATGTGCATCAATATAAAGGGCATGACTACACCTAGTGACAAGACCAAATCGTGTTTTTATAATTAATCTTCCGCAAAATGTCTATTCCACAAATATTCGATTAGTTTTGACTCAAACTTATGTGATATAGGTTATTGAAGCTGTTTCCAGATGAAACAAGAATGTATAATGTTTCTTAGTAAGGGTAGATGAATCAAATGCTAAGTTTTTTTTTCAATATGGTACATGGGTTTCTCGTTGGATTTCAAACACATTTTCTCAATATTTTTTTTCGATAACTTGTCAATTTTTCGGCACCACAGACTACTTTTTTGAATTTTCGCCAAATTTGAGGTCACGTGATATAGTCGCACCGAAATTTTCAGTTGTCAGACATGCCATCAGAGTTTTTCAGAAATTTCAATAACAAATTTGTTTCCCATATGTAGCTAACATTATGACGGACATTGTATATCTATATATATATATATATATATATATATATATATATATATATATATATATATATATATATATATATATATATATAACAGGGTGTCCCTGGACTTCTTCTTTCCTCTCGAAAATGTATAGATGGGGTCAAAATATAACTTTGTTCCTAAAAGCCATCGTTACCAAGTTACGGGCTCTCAAAGTAACAAAATAAAAAAGGTTTTTCTTTGATAACTTTCAGAGTGAATATTCAAAATCATCTAAATTTTGGTGATTGACTAAACAAATGAATTCGTTCGATGAGCTTAGTAGAAGGGCTAGGCGGGTACGAGCGCAACCCCTATTTTGGGGTGGGTTTTGGCGAGTGGGTGAGGGAGTGGTTTTCGGAAAGGTGGGGGTAGGGATGATGGTGGCGGTCATGGGCGGTTCGTTGTGGGAGGGGTTTGTGAAAAAATGGCGGTTTAATGAGAGGGGTGGGGGGTGGTTGTATGTGGGTAGGAAGAAAGGTTGGGGGTGAGTGGTCTGTGATTGGTCGCAATGATGGCAGCCATGTTGTGTATGGGAGTGTGTGATTGAGAGTGGGGTGGTGAGGTGCATTCGTCAACGGTATTGGTCGGGCGGAAGACTGAATGGCGGCGGCCATTTTGGAAAGTGGAAGGAGTCAGCAGTGATGATGCGGCCATGACTCAACCGACAAGTCTTTGCAGGAATATTATCTACGTCAGCACTTTCCTCTTATCAGTTGTTCATTTAAGTGACCGGATATCGGCGGCATCCTTTGTTTACATTAACAAGATAAGATATCGGCGGCATCCTTTGAAAGAGTTTGTTTACAAGATAAGAGAGTATGCAGCTGCATGGTTCAAGTGTGGGATAACTTGAATATGAACGCAAATCCTACCAAGGTCAAATACGATTTGAATAAAATTTTAAAACGTTACCAAATATACAGGGTGGATCGAAAGAGTGTTTAGAGGAGGAGGAGAACGAAAAAAGTATATATTGGAGTTTTTTGTTGAAATGACGTCAGTTGAGGTTATGTCGTCGATGACAGAGCAGTATACACGGAAATTGGAACAGTTTCATCGGAAAGTCAGAGCTCTGAACGAAGAGTTACAGTTTTATGAAGAGAAACGAAACGTCACAAGAAAATTGAAAGAGTTGAATCTCTGCACGACACAACCATCATCATCAAAATATGATTCAAATGATACTAGTGACTTTGATTCTGAACACCATCTTATACGTATGATGATGATGTACGAGGAGTAGCGGTTTATTTCAAAGATTGCGATAATCAGTCAATATCAGGTAGCAGGGACATGTTTACTCTTCGACGTCTACGCTATCAGTATTGTGGACGTAAGTTTCATATACCTATAGTATTTCGGTGCCATCGAATGCATATTTTTATTTCGGTGCTCTCGAATGCATTTAATTATTATTATCATTACAGCTGGAACAAGACACAAGAACGGTTAGCACGAGGCGATCCTGGAATCAATCCATTGGACGTTGCTTGCAAACATCACGACATTGCTTATTCGCAGAGCAAATCGCTTGAAGATAGACACAAGGCGGATAAAGTGCTCGAAGATAGAGCTTGGGAACGAGTCAAAGCCAAAGATTCGGGTTTTGGAGAACGTGCGAACGCTCTTCTCGTCACCGGAGCCATGAAAGCTAAGAGAAATCTCGGTATGGGCATGCGCAGTAAGGCCTCATTCAAACGACATGTTATCGAAAAAATCACCAAGTCCCTGAAACCGTCTCCCACATTGAAACGAGCCGCATCTAATGCTCTGAAAGCAGCTTGAGTGGCTATCAAGAAATTGGGTGGGAAACGACGAGTCAAAGTACCCCGCATAATACCTTTCGAAGCAAAGTCAGGTGGTGTCCTACCACTGATACCGATATTCGCCGGTCTCAGTGCTCTAGGTGCACTGAGCAGCGGAGCATCGGCCATTGCCAAAACGGTCGTGGAAGCTAAGAATGCCCAGAAGAAAATGGAAGAGGATAAACGTCATCACAAGGCCATGGAATCCATAGGCAAGGGGTTGTACGTGAGGAAGAATGCCAAGGGTGGCTATGGACTCTTTTTGAAAAAATCAAGAAACTCCCAATAAATCTACCTGATAGAGCGCTGTACGACATCGATGTCGTGCGATATGCCAAACAATTGAAAATCCCGCACTTTCGAGGTGTGTTCATGTGCGACACCCTGCCATCTAGCGGTCCTCGAAAGAACGAATGTGCCATCGTCAACATGGACCTGTCACGAAACAGCGGCACTCATTGGGTAGCTTATAGAAAAACCAACGATACAGTCGAGTATTTCGATTCGTTTGAGAATTTGAAACCGATGCTGAAATTGGTCAGATATTTGAATGGTGGTAGCAGCGGCAAAGTCAAGATTCTCTACAACAACCGTCAATATCAGACTTATAATGAAATAAACTGCGGTCATCTGTGTTTGGAATTTCTGATGTCTGAATAAATAATGTATGATTGAAAGTGTGTATTTAAATGCTGTCACAGCGGCGGTGGTATCATTTGTCATCATGTTGCTGTTGCTGAGAGTTAACAGTCAAAATCACGTGTTCTCCTTTTGTCCTCGCACCCCTATCGAATTGAATACGAAAAAAGAATATGAGTTGTCGCTTCGATCTTTTCACTCGTACAATACCAACGGAACATTGAAAAGGGCCGGAAATTCCGCTATTACGATAGATCTAACGTGTTGCGTACCATTGAATTTCCGCAAGGGTGTTATGAAATTGCCGATATTGAGGCGTTCATACAGAAAGAGATGGCGCTACCTGCGGAAGACCGCGAAGCCGCCTTCTCTCTCAAACCCAACAATAATACGTTAAAGTGTGAGATCCTCAGTAAATACTTTGTCATTTCATTCGTGGGGACGGATAGTATAGGCGTTACATTGGGATTTTCTCCGAGGGTGCTTCAACCGAACGAAATGCATTATTCCGATCTACCTGTAAACATTATAAAGGTGTCGACATTACGATTTGAGTGCAGTGTTACTTCGGGAGCCTTCGATGGTGACACGCCTGCGCACACGATCTATGAATTTCCAATAGCTTCCGATCCCGGTTAAGCGATAGACGAAAAACCTTCGAATTTACTCTATCTACCTGTAATACCGCAACGTGAAATCAACAACATTACGGTGTTGGTAGTCGATCAAGACGGTAGGCCTGTGGATTTTGAAGTGGAAAAAAGTACTTTGGTTTTGGAACTCAGAGTCGCGAGAACCAAATGGGATTAGTTATAGACAGTGGCAGCGGCAGAGGCAGCGGTAGTAATAAAAGAGGTGCGAGTGACGTCACGACGTCATTATTGCAGAAACCTTCAAGCGAGCGGGTCGTGCGGCAGCAGCAGCAGATAACCTCTTCGAATAAATCCTTTCTCCGTTCCATCGATTAGAAATTGATTAATCAGAATGAACTTCAAAAGAAGGAGAGATAACGATGATGCTTCCATCTCAGCGCCTATGTTCGATTTGTATCGGTCTCCGGAATTTGACGAGTCCATTCGTAAAGCCGAATACAGAACCTACACTCCTTTCGTGAAGGCATTCAATTGCAACGATATCGTGGAATTTTGCATCAATCAGGTGGACTCTTTTTTTGCCATGAGTTCATCTCTGCTACTGATAAAAGGTAGACTTGAATTCAATAATGGGGGAGGTAACGTTACATTGGCCCCTAATGTGGGTGCTTCCCTTTTCGATTCTTTCACTTATAGCGAGAGTGCTCGGGAAATTGAATCGGTTCGAGATCCGGAAATTGTGAGTACCATTGGAGTATTATCTTACGAACCTACGGATTCTCAGCATTTGGCTATAGGCGGTTGAAATTATCCCAATTTTCCTTTTTTGAATGAAGATGACAATTCTTTCAGCCTTTTCGTGCCACTCCGTCATATTCTCAATGTTCTCAACGATTATCCGCCGATTACGTGTGGACGTCAAACTCTACGATTTGTCAGAGCCCGGAATGATAATGATTGTGTCATTATACGTGAGGCAGGTAATAATGCGGTGGGAACGACTACGGCTCGAATTGTGATCGATAGTATTGAATTGAAAGTCAAACACATTTTTCCTAATGCGGAAATAAATGAAAAATTTATGAGGTCTATACAGACAGACAGACCGATAGTGAAACCGTTCCGAAAATGGGAATTGAACGAATTGCCTTCGATCACGCAAAATGCTCAACGTGAAATATGGTTGGTTAAGACGAGTACCAGTGTTGAAAGGCCACGCTATGTCATCGTGTGTTTCCAAACTAATGCACGAGATAACGTTTCAAAATGTCAACATTCAAAATATACGTTTGTCTTTGAACGGTGAATATTGGCCCAACGAACGTCTACACTTTAATATCGCTAATAATCACTATACCGAAGCGCATTTCAACTATACGGAATTTCTCGGCAGCTATACGAATTCCATGGAAAAGTCCTCTCTTTTGGATTACCTCGGTTTCAAATATCGCGCCTTATTCGTCATCGATTGTTCAAAACAGGAAGAAACTATGAAATCCGGTACGGTTGACGAACGATTGGATATCGAGCGCGGGATTCCCCGATCGGACTCGTGTCTATTGCATCATCATTCACGATTGCATGATGGAATATCATCTCCCCTCCGAAACGATGAGAAGCCTGACATAGATCGCTACGGCGCGGCGGAGGCGTTCATTCATCATCCAGCCATCATGCGTATCGCATTTGTTGACATTCAAGCCTTCCAAGTCAATGGCATCTCCTATCCAAAGGAGGTGTCCATAATCGTCGGCAGTCAGCGACACAACTTTTTGTTCAAGACACCTGTGCCGTATACCAACCTGGATGCCCAAGACCGTCGCACCGTAAGATATTTGGAAAAATCGATGCATGGTATTCCATACGACACCGGCTACATAGCTTATGAAGAAATTGACGATATCCTACTGAGACACCTATTCTACCAGGATTTATGTGGGAGGGAACCAAAAATACGATTTCCTCAAAGAAAAATTGATGGAAATGGGATTGTCGTACCAAGTGGATATCTACGATGTGGCCTTCTATGATTCAAGCCATTGGTCGACAGACAAATTCGAGCCTACCCTGGACTACTGCCCCTACCACAACACCGGGAAGTTCATGTGTGCCCAGAGGAACACCCAATATCTTCACCAATGGCTGTGTACATATATCTTACCGAATAAAGTTTATTTTAGAATTGTTTTTTTAGGAAATAAATATGTATGTGCGTATTTCAGGGTTTCTGTCCATCTCTCCTTTCTCCCCTCTTATCTTTCAGGTGGGGTTGAGTTCCCAAATGAAAAAATAAAATTGGAAAAAAAAAGTTGAGAAAAAAAAAGTTAAGAAAAAAAGTTGAGAAAAGAAGTTGAAAATACTTGAGAAAAAAAATGAAAGTACTTGGGAAAAAAAATTGGAAAATAAAAGTTGAAAAAAGCCAAGTTTGAAATGAAAAACAAAGAGGGGAAACCGTCAGAGGTATCTCTCTCTCACACCCACACACGGTATACGTGGCTCACGTCACGTACACTGTATGTTTGTGAAATGAAAGTCAGGTTAGAGTCTCTCTCTATTCATTTATTTTGATATTACATGAAGATTCCAAGCTTCTTTTTACAGTTTTGAATAGGAATTTCGCCAAAGCAAAAAACATTATGGTTATAACAACACATGAGAGTACAAAAATCTTATATATTTCATGTTCCAAGGGTGGTAGTATTGGTGGTGGTGGTGGCGGCGTTGGTGACGTCATCGCTATTGCTGCCGTTGGAAGCCTTCTCCATGGCATCACTGTACTTGTAGAATCCTTTATTTCAAACTTGAGCTGATATTTCTTGATTATGGTGTTGTTGTCATCGTCTTCGGGGTGGGGTGGCAGGTCTGTGGTGAAGAATCACCTTCGAAGTCCTGCTGTTCGATTCATTGGAATCCAAGACTGATTATCGCCATCTTTGAAAGAAACCGCTACTCCTCGTACATCATCATCATACGGTATGTCTACGTATAAAAAGTATAAAAAGTCACTAGTACCATTTGAATCATATTTCGATGTTGATGGTTGTGTCGTGCAGAGATTCAACTCTTTCAATTTTCTTGTGACGTTTCGTTTCTCTTCATAAAACTGTAACTTTTCGTTCAGAGCTCTGACTTTTCGATGAAACTGTTCCAATTTCTGTGTATACTGCTCTGTCATCGACGACATAACCTCAACCGACGTCATTTCAACAAAAAACTCCAATATATACTTTTTTCGTTCTCCTCCTCCTCTAAACACTCTTTCGATCCACCCTGTATATTTGGTAACGTTTTAAATTTTTATTCAAGTCGTATTTGACCTTGGTAGGATTTGCGTTAATATTCAAGTTATCCCACACTTAAACCATGCAGCTGCATACTCTCTTATCTTGTTAATGTAAACAAACTCTTTCAAAGGATGCCGCCGATATCTTATCTTGTTAATGTAAACAAAGGATGCCGCCGATATCCGGTCGCTTGAATAAACAACTGATAAGAGGAAAGTGCTGACGTAGATAATATTCCTGCAAAGACTTGTCGGTTGAGTCATGGCCGCATCATCACTGCTGACTCCTCCCACTTTCCAAAATGGCCGCCGCCATTCACTGATCACGTGACACTTCTGTCATTCAGTCTTCCGTCCGACCAATACCGTTGACGAAGGCAGGACACACCCATGGCCATTCATTCAGTCTTCCGTCCGACCAATGCCGTTGACGAATGCAGCTATTGGTTGACACTCCCATTTCAATATGGCTGCTGCTCGGATATTGGATAGCAGCCGGCGGCTATCACCAATCCCACGACCTATCACAGCTCTCACCACCCCTACTCTCAATCACACACTCCCATACACAACATGGCTGCCATCATTGCGACCAATCACAGACCACTCATCCCCAACCTTTCTTTCCACCCACATACACCCACCATACCCACCCCTCTCATTAAACCGTCATTTTTCCACAAACCCCTCCCACAACGAACCGCCCATGACCGCCACCATCATCCCTACCCCAACCTTCCCGAAAACCACCCCCGCACCCACACGCCAAAACCCACCCCAAAATAGGGGTTGCGCTCGTAACCGCCTAGCCCTTCCACTGAGCTTTTATGCAGGAGTCAGTTGTTTTGCTACAAAGTCAGGAACGGACTACCCCCGATGGTCCACCATCCAAAACTTTGAAATGACAGATAATTTTTCAATAGTTTTCAACAAAATAAGGTTTCGTTGACAATTTTCTGAATAAAAGTACTCGTGTGGAAAGTCGATCGAAGCAACGATTCTCAATAAAAATGCAGTTTTACTCGATGACATCAAACCCGATCGTCCACCATTATTTGAAATAAAAAAATTTCACAGTAGAAATACCAATGCTAACGTTAATTCAACAACATTCATAACAGGGATAATACAAAATATGCTAAAATAAAGTCGTAAACAAAAAGTACAGTACCTAGTTGAAAGTTTCATTCACAATGTAGATATTTTTTCAAATGAAATATCAAGTTATGTAGATTCGTGGTGTTTTTGAACTAACAAGCTACTCCACTACGAAATATCAAATTCAGTCTATATTTTGTTTGTACATGTGGAATAAGCACGTTTCGTGTTGTGTTATCTGCATCTCATGAAACTCAACATTTGGATGTTGCAAATTCGTATTCACAGCTTAAATGTTGGGGAGTTTCACTGATGAGTATAATTTCATGGGAGAAAATATTCAACCCGGAGATGAATTTAGCTGAAAAAACGCACATCGGAAGACATTACTTATAAAAAGCAAACGAATCACCTACAAAAACGGCTGCACATGAATGAGTGAAAAATATCTGGTGAATAAATTTATGTTCCATTTCTTCCACAGATGTTGGAAAAAACACCTTATAGAAAGAAATAAAATTAGTGTGGATAAAAAATGACAACTGGAATGCGATTTTGTTTTGTTGAGTGGTGCGTTGTCATTGTATTGTCAATATTCTAATAGGACAGTTTGAAGTGTTTTGATATGGCCGAAAAGTTTATATCCAACGAATATGCAGATATGCATGCATTGTATGGACGAGCATTTGGTAATGCTGCAGAAGTCCGTCGTCTGTATGCCGAGCATTTCACCAGTCGAACGTTACCGGCAAGAGAAAGAAACTGACGTGATAAGAATTGTCAATCACATACTGTCACAAAGTGCTAATTCAAATAAGCGAATTCATCAAGAAATATTCAACTAGGAAAGTCTTGTACTGTACTAGGAGAAATTTCACCCCAACAAGAATACCCATATTGAAAATTTCCTCCAAATCGGACACCTATGCGTCAGATACGTCAGGAAGAAAGTTGGATCCAGCGGCAAGAGAGAGTGTTCTCTCGGGAATCTGTTCTCTGCCGAGAGCAGATCTCCTAGAGGTTCTGAACACTCTTTTCCTATCTCTTGGAGATGACATCGCAAGAATCCCAGCCCTGAATAATTTTGTCATTGCAAAAGTCGGGGAAAAAGTTCAAAAAAACACAATCAATGAGCCTTCCGGAAAAAGAGTTAAAAAGGAGCAATTTCCGAGTCTCCCGCCAACCAAAGGTAATCCATTGCAAAGTTCAGTAACTATTCAGCGTAAACGCCCATGTAGATCAGTTGGAGTTCAAGATGTAGAGAGTTGTAGAACTTATAATGTTGATGTGTCAAATTGATTTGAATCCATCGCCAATGTTGATGATACTGACATGAGGATGGATGAGAATTATAGTCCAGGAGCAGATCCAAGTTTACAGTGCATGTGCGATTCGGGAAAAACACAGGCGGGGATCTCGTATGCCACAGCTGCGGGAGGTAACACTTCGCAATCAGTTGGAATCAATCCCTCGAACCCTCATGATATTATGAATGCTCTTGACCAAATGAGAGTGTTATTTGCAAAATTCGCTGAGACTGCTCAAAAGTTCTCGATTGGTTTTAAAAACCAATGGGAGAGCCACAGTATCCGAATTTCATCAAATCAGTTAGCTGGAACTGTAACGGATTCCTCCAAAATAGATTGGAGTTTCAAGAATTTCTTAGAGATAACAATATTGATATTCTACAGGAAACTCATCTCAGTGGACAGTCCGTGAGAATTCCAAATTATAAACTATATAGAAATGATCTAATTGGGCGTCGGGGCAGTGGCGTTGCCATATTGGTCAAATGCACCCTCTCTCACGCTCAGTTTGGCATTTCTAATGATAATACTCGTGGTATGGAAGCTGTTGGTATTGTATTACAAACGGGGCGGGGTCCTCTAAGATTGATCAGTGTATACAACCCACCAAATAATCGAATACAGCCTGAGGCACTTGATGTGCTGTTGATGGAGACGGATCAACCTGTTATGGTTGCGGAAGATCTGAACGCCAGGCACGTGCAATGGAGTCGTGTATCAAACAGGAATGGTCGAGCTTTGTGGCAACACAGTGATAGGTTTGAATATCAGATGCTGGCACCTGATGAGCCGATGTTCTTTGGTGGCCTCAGGCCTGATGTACTTGATATCGCGTTCATCAGAAATGTCACCTGCGAATGGGACATTCGCGCTCTCGTCGAGTTGAGCTCGGTTCAAAACTCAGTGATGATATCCCTGGGAGGTGATCCTCCATCCCCCATACAGATCGTGTACGTAAAAAAGTAGACTGGGAGAAATTCCTTTCGTTACTGGACACGGCGTATTGCACTCCTAAGTGGATTTATTCTCCTCTTGAGTTGGATGAGGCCTAAGCACGTCACGAACTCACCATAAAAGATGCACTAGAGGACTCCTCCTTCTGGGAACAGGCTCCAGATTATTATGATGAATTCCCTATGAGAATTAAAAAACTCATAAGAGAAAGAGATAGAGCTCGAAGGGCATTCCAAAGAAGTATGTTTCCTGGAAACAGAGATCGGGCAAATCAACTGAACAGGGAAGTTAGAGAATCTGTTGTTGAATTTAGGAACGAACGATTCTGCCGAACTTCAGAGAATTCAGAAAATAACAATCAGCTTTGGAAACTATTCAGAAATTTGAAAACTAAAAAGACCGACCTTCCTCCGATCCATGGTGAGTGCGGAATGTGCTATGACTCTGAGTCCAAAGCTCAAGCTTTTGCAGACACGATGGAACGACAATTTCAGCTGAATGGAGGTCCAGACGATGATACTGGATCATGATATTTTGTTGAAAAGTCGAGTTCGTCGATCTTTAAGAGAACCTGACCGCGATGTCATCCGTCCAGCTCCGTTGGAAGAACTTGAGGCGTATATAAATCCCAAAAAAGCGCCTGGTTGTGATGGAATTTTTAATTTCATCATTAAAAAAGTACCGGACTATATAATTACCGGACTATATAATAAATAACTCAATTCGTCTTAGGAGATTCCCGCAGAGGTGGAGGCATGCCATTGTGGTGATGATTCCGATGGAAGGACAGAATCCGACTTTCCGGCAAAATCATCGGCCGATTGGTCTGCTCTGTAGTTCAGCCAAACTGGCTGAAAAAATTGTACTGCAGAGGCTTTAGGAAGAAGTTGAAATGTCCTACCAGATGAGCAGTTTGGATTTCACAAACAGCATTCTACGGAACTTCAGGCCCTGAGACTAGTCGAAAATTCGATTTTCGCCTTGAATAACGGTGAATGTGCTCTCCTTCTTTCATTAGACATGAGCAAGGATTTAGATAGAGTCTGGCACGAAGGCTTATTACAAACACTGATCGATTTCCAACTACCTCTGGGCCTAATGAAGTGGATAAAGTCTTTTCTCTTTGGGAGGACATTCCAAATAAAGGTGGAACAATCTCTTTTGGAAACGAAGGAGAATGGAGCTGGTGTCCCTCAGGGGGCTATACTGTCACCTATGCTATACACTAGTACACTAGTGACATACCAAGGAGCGAAAGTGTAAAGGTCTCCTTGTATGCTGATGATACAGCTTTACTGGCCACAACAATGGACCATCGAATGGGGGTTGTTTATTTGCAGAATGCAATGAATGTCCTTCATGAGTGGTACTTGAGGTGGAAAGTGAAGGTAAATCCTGACAAAACGCAGGCGATTTCTTTGAGGCGTGAGAAGCGTGACTCGGAGGGTACTGTGATTGTCTCAGGAAGGGAGATACAATGGTCGACGCAAGTCAAGTATCTTGGTGTAACCATAGATCGTCGGCTCACCTGGAGGCCACACATTGAAATAGTCAATTAGTCAAGAAGAAAATTACCCAATTGTATCCTTTAGTCAATAGAAAAAGCAAGCTTTCGCTCGAAAACAAAGTTATGATTTACAAAATGGTGTTCAAACTTGCCATTTTGTATGCCTCAGCAGCTTGGGGCCAATCATGCAGAAATAACATTCGCATCCTGGAACGGGGAAATAAAGTTCTGTAGATAAGAACTCCGTGGTACGTGGGAGTTCGGTATAAGACCTCAATCTGCTCCTATCAGGATCATATTGAAGAACGCAACTCGAAGTCGATATGCGGTGATGACCTCAGGAAGCCACTGATTATGCTATGGGTGACTCCACCCGTTAAGAGCGTCACAGGCCAAGTTTAATGCTTGTAACTCTCTCGCATCAAAACATTCATTTTAAATTTGAACCACATCTCGGATGTCACGCAGGTAGCTATAGCTGCCGCCGTGGTGACGTTGGTTGTTGCCCTGGAATTCAGGGTCTGCTGACCGAAATCACAAATGAGCGGCTGGCTTCTGTTTGTTGACTCCGTTGATTTGTCGTTTTCTACCAAGTGTTGTTCATCCTTGCACTTCTCCACCGTACTGATGAGGGCCGAGATTCCGAAACACGTGTCTACGGTTAGCACTTTTCTCTGAGGGCTATGTCCATTGAATTCCTTCCATTTTGTTTTTAACAGCCCCCTCGATATTACTCTCTTTCATATATATATATATATATATATATATATATATATATTATATATATATATATATATATATATATATATATATATATATATATATATATAATATATATATATGTTGAGATAGTTTCTCGGGTTTCTGTCAAATTCATATTTGCCATTTTCAGGTGATGTCTAATTCATCCGATTGTTTCGAACTCGACTGATGTTTTTGTGTTGTGCTCCTCAATTTGTGTATATAATACCGCTATTTATGTCAAATACATGCGTGATACAACCATGTATTTATTAACTATGAATATCGATTCTACAAAACAAATGGTCATAAAAAAACTGCGCATGCGTCGGGAAAAGAATATATTTGTGGTCTAACACCCGTTTTTGTTCGTCCAGCTCATTCTTATAATCATAGTTCCAAATAAAACTTTATTGAAGTGTCACAAACTCATTCCATTTGTTGCATATTCCCACTAACATAACCACTAAATTGTACATAAGCTAGTGACTGGAGGTGAAACAAACTAAAAACATTTTTTCGTTAACTTCTTTTGTGAAACAATTTTTTTCATTTTTTCTTCAATATGTATATTTTATCACTTTTATTCGTTGAAAACTGCTTGCTATATCTTCCAAATATGAAGATAAGTCTTCCATTATCAACAATAGAACAAAAATAATAATGGTGGAGTAAAAGGAGTACAGTTTTATTTTTTAGATATCCATAAAAACTTGTATTCGGAACAGCTGTTCGAGATTCCATAAATGAACACATGTTATGAATACAATTTCTCAGTTCAAGAGAAGATTTTCTGTCAAATCAATAATGAGAAAGTTGGTTGAAACACTAATGGCATTGCGAATCAGCCACATATAAAATATCATTTTAACATATGACATTACATTACCGTTTCTTCCTATATTTCTTTTCAGTTTAGTCTGATTTTCCTGTTATAATTTCATGTTGATTATTACTGTCTTCGGAATGAAATTGACAATGAACGAGTGTGCAAAAACATAGGGCATATCTACCACAAAAACATTTGAGTAACCGTGAGAATGATATAAAAAGTCTGGGGTAGACGAATACAAAAAACCGGTACCAAGAGAAAGATTTTTTATTATGCAAATGCTTCGAACAATTCCTATTGTGGAACTTCCTAGCACAGGCTAACGACTCTTATGTGGGAAATAGTCACCCCCCAATTTTTTCTAGCGTTTTTATTCAGAGTTATTAAAAAGTGTAATTTATATTATGAGCAAATATGCAAATAAGGGGTAAACTATAGAAGTTTATAAATTGATGCAAATGCATCAGGTGGCTTAATTTTTTGTTCTTCGCTCCCGACCGTTGGATTTTTTTTTCATTTAATTTGATTCTAATAGGATTAACTCTATGTAGTCTTTTTTTGGTGAAACCAGTTTATTATATACCCCATTTGAATATGACACATTGGGATTATTCTGCCAACACTATGTCATTTTCAGTTACAAAAAAGTTTGTCCATTAGAGAACTCACGAGATAAATGAATTTGAATCAATCAACTATTTTATCGAGGATGTCACCTGGATACTGAAAGCCATGATTGCAAGAGGAATATCCTGATCTCCCGATGAGACTAAAAACCTTTTTTGTCAAATTTGCACCTGCTCAGAGAGCTTCTCAGCACTTGTGTCATCATTTGAACATTTTGAATCAAAGTGTGACCAACAAGCTCTGTCAGTTGAAGCTTTTGTGTTCATCAAAAATATTGCTATTCGATTGCATTTCATAAAAATTTCTTCAACGTTTCTACTGAAATTATAAATAGAAATTATATTTAGTCTTAATTTCTGTATCAATTTATCACATATGAGTCTCCTTAACAACAATGAAAAGCTCGCGTTAACTTTGTGGAACTAGTGTCTCAGTGGTACTAGCGTTAGTCTTGACCCCACTGTTTCCACCCCGTGTGAGTTCAACTCCCGCAACCGGTGAACATTTTTTCGAGGCCCCAAGAGTGGTTTTGGATCCCACTATAAAAGGTAAGGCCCCCGTGATCTTAACTCGTACAAGTTTTCATTAACTTCTGAGAGTTGGTCAAACAACTAAGAAAGCGGTTAAAAACAAACAATATTGTGGATTCCGCCTCATTTATCAAATTCAATAAGACGTTACAAATTAGGCTATATACATGTTATTTTAATACATCATGAGTGGATCATAGTGAGGTCTCGAAACTAACTTTACCCTGGAGTATTTTTAATTTCTAATTTATCCGGTTGCGAAGAACGAAAATAAAATTATATTTTCAACTTTTCATAAAATTGTCAAACAACACCGTCACACTGAACCATTCAAATATGTTTAATATTATGGGAACATATACAGTCCGAACAAAATCTATGAGATTTGTCTGAACAAAATGAATCAAAATTCAAAAACTTGGCACAACTATCCATGGGCAAAAAATTCACCGACTCTTCCTTGGATTACAGGCAATTGAAGTGAAAAATTCTAATCCTAATTTTGTTCAATTCCAGAAAATGTCAAATAGATCAGTTTTTTTTTCTCCAATGAAGCCCGAATGTCTTGTGAATTTGATCATTTCTTTCATTCTCAAGAACCAAAAGGAAAATTACCCAACCGGGTTTCTCGAATATTTCTCAGCGTATTCTCTAAGTCATCGAAAAGGAGAATTGAACCACAGATGAACTCCTCATACAGTCTTTATTTATTAAACACATTCCAATTTTGAAGATGGTGTTCGTACGAATATATTATTCATGATTGAAAGAAAAATAATTTTCTGAAAATTGAAAAATAAACCATAAAAATAACAACAAAAAACAACTACTTTCCTGGCTAAAACCACGCTGGACATCTGATAGATATTGTAAAAAGACCCTAACTCAAAAGAAAAATATGAAAGTTGAAAATTGCATTTTCTTCAGATAGTTATTTGATTTTCTATTCCAGCCCCAATTTAGAACTCATATAGATGAATGAGGCAAAGAATAATGTTAACCAAAAAGGAGTGCTAAGCAGAAATCACTTGTCACATTGATGCATTCGCTAGGTCTTCAATACATTTTTGTCGACGAAAATCTATTTCATGCTTCCACAATCATCAGGAAGACAGTGGAAGTAGTTTTTTCTATTAGATATGTTAAAAAATAACTTCATTTTCATCGAGGATTTTCCAATTTTGAGAAGAATATAACTATTCAGTATTTAATTGAGAATGTTTCCCATTTCAACATGAGTACCTCCCAAGAGGTTATCTTGAACGATTGAATATAGTGACTAAAGTTTATGTTTAAGCCGCAGATGATTCCACATCTGATTTCATGAACACCCTGTTCATTTTTCCAAACAAATGAAGATGTGCATATATTCTGAAAGAATTATCTTCACGTTGATTCAATTATATAAAAAAGGTCCTGTGATGTTTGAGATAGGAATTCATTGGTGGTATAGGTATGCTCAATTTATGCTGAAAAAATAGTCAACTTTCGATTGCAACTTCTTGAAAAGATGAGGAGAAATAAATTGTTCCAATGAAATATCAAAATCAATGTTCCGCTTTACATTTCATGAATTGGGCTTAACGGATTCAGTTTGCTCCAAGAAATTTCAAAAAGTTTTAACCAACAAAGCTGATAGAACTCACAGGAAGTCATGATGAACTCATAGTGGAGCAACAGGTGATAATGTGGCTCACGTAGCATATTTATTTTTCTCTTTATTCAACGTCGGCCTATTTCTGCAACCAGAGCTCAACACCGACGCCGGTGACCACACTCCCCCCAACCGGAAATTTTGCCGAATCCTCTGTTGTTTCAGAGTTAGTAGTCTAGTCAAGAAGTGAGTTTTCTGCGAAAACTCGTTCCAAGTCTACTGAACATATGAGCGATGACGCATTCGATTCGGGGTGTAATTCTGAAAAAGATGTATTTTTTGATTTTGTCTTCCGACGAATATTTTCTATCGTAACAAAAAAATAATAAGGGCCATAGTTTTCTGGCAATAGCTCAAAAACTATTGATGATAGAGAAGATAACATTCTGAAAGATTCTTGGAAAGGAGTGAATTTCCCATAAAAAAAATTTCTACCGGAGCTCTATCTCAATTATTTATAATTTTAATTCAACGTTGAATATAGGGAGGGCTTCGCGTTGGCGTTATGCAGGAGTACAGCACCTTTCGAAAGAGAGCAATGTACGTAAATAGTACATTGTGTCTAGTAGTAAAAGCAATACATTCCAGGATGACAATGTAAATTGGTGGCCGAGGCGTTAAGCCGAGGCCAACAAGCATTGAAGTCTGAGTATGTGCTTTTACTACAAGGTACACATACAATTTTTTTTGAAATCGCAATCAACATTATAATAAATCAAGGAATTTTTGAAAATGCATAACAATTTTTTATTACCATCTTATTGCCTATGAAATCGTATCCTTGGCAATCCCTGTTTGTTTAATGTTGTGACAAAAGTCAGTGATTCACTATTTATTTCGGTTTAATACTCACTCATCGCTGAAAAATATTTGAAATGGACAGTGATGATGATGTTCAGGTGTGCGGGACACTACCAGAGTTAGTAAATGCTGCTGAAAATGTCATCTTGAATTCATTGCCAAATAAATCCAAGGCAAAATACGAATACGAAAAAAGACCTCCCGATCTGAAAATGTCATGATTGCATTTTTTTCCGATTTATCTCAAAGTTGAAGGCATCTACGTTATGTCAAATTACTGCATGCTGAGAGCCTCACTCAGTACAAAAGAAAATATTGATATTACAAAATATTCGAAATTACGTGCTTTCCTGAAACGTCAAAGTGACAACTATAAACCAAAGAAGTCAAAAGTTTTGTCAGATGAACAAATTGAATATTATATTCTTTAACAAGCGTATAATGATAGCTATCATTATTCGCGAGTAGAAGACTATACTTTCTCTACGACTATGCGATAGTCAGAGTTTTAATGCAATATAAATATTATTTATAAAAATAATAGATACTTCATTCATCCATTCATTTTAAATTTCAGATTTATTTGATGGAATGATATATCTTCCACAACGATGATGACTTATATTTCTCAAGAGATTTTTGTAAAATAAGCGAGAAATTTTCCGAGAATGAATGTGCCTGGTTCAAGTTTCGCCAATTCATGAACTCTGCGTATGCCTTCGAATATTGCTTTTTTTATTTTCCTGGCAATAAGTTCAGAGTTGCTGTTTTCGCCGTTTCCAATGAATACGGTGGTGTACATATCTCATTTTTCTCACTATCACTCTTCCCCAATCACAATTACTCATTTTATATTTTGATAGTGACAGATCAAAGTTAAAACTAAGAAAACAGTCAATCTGACATTCGCGGAAGCCAAGCCGTTACACATCGAATGAAGCAAAGCCTTCCTGAAAAATGTATTTAGTAGATTTGCTGTTTTGTCATCAGTCTAATGGTGGATTTATGCAACACCAATTAACAATTATCAAGTAACAATTATCAATTGACAATTAGCAAAATTAACAAGTAACGAAAATGATGGTATTTATGCACATTCAATTAATAATTAAGGGAGAAAAGTGAGCATGCGCACAACACGGGAAATTGCCCAACGAGGTCGATCAAAATGGCATCATCAATTTCCATTTTTATAGTATATTTTCACAAATAAATAAAACTTCAAAAGACGCCACAACCCACAACAAAAACAAAACAGAATATTTTATTCAGTGAAAGTTGGGTTAACTTTCGTCATCGCACGGACCAATCCACGGTCATCTGCGTACTAGTTGCGCACTAGAAGAAAATTTGGTTCAATTAAAGTAAGAAGTTAAAAGTTGACCAACTTTCTACTTGTTAATTGTTAATTGATAATTGTTACTTGTCTACATGAACACGGCCATTGTAGGATGATGGTTGAACTTATAATTGCTAATTGTTAATTGATAATTGTTACTTGATAATTGTTAATTGGTGCTGCATAAATCCACCATAAATCTCTCAGTTCCCGTGGATCCTGAAAATTCTGAATCTGTGATTGGTCGAATGCCGTTGAATAATGGGTTAGGATCCACGGTGTCTTGGAATCATCTTCATTCGTGGAGAAACGTTTATTACTCAAGCACCAGATTATATATACTTGATGAATAGGATACGTTTAGAATGTAAGAATTTTAAAATTACCTAGATATTTATGTAGTGTTTACTTTTTAGGTTACCTTAATATTTGGTGTTGCCGGTGCATGTCGCCGTGATGAACTATATCAATTAAATTTGAATGACATAGAAAATTTTGGATCTAAGCTTTCGATAAAAATACGATAAAAAAACGAACAAACCAAGACCATTTGTGATAAACGAAACTTATATGCTATTGTATAGAAAATATGTTGCATGCAAAATTTTCAAATTTGTCATATGCACATGAATACACAGGACATTATTTCCGTCGGTCCTCTGCGACAATTTTGGTTAATGCTGGGGCAGATTTAATCGCTTTAAAGAGGTATGGAGGATGGAAATCCTCAACCGTTGCCGAAGGATATATAGAGGAATCTTTCACAAATAAAGTAGACATAGCAGATACAATATTTAGAGGGAGAAGTGAAAAAGAAAAATCTGCTAGTACTATCAGTATTATTACCGAAGAAGAAAACACCAATAACGTCGCTGATTATTCAAGTACAATTACAGAAAAATTTAGAGGGGGAAGTAACAAAGAGAATGATTTTTCAGGTAGAGTTTAGCCGATGTTTGATAATTGTACAAACTGCAACATAACTATAAATATACAAAAATAGTTATACTAAACGTTCCATATGTGTCATAATATATTCAATAAATGTTCTTAATGTGAGTTGGTTGTTTGCGTGTATCTATTAACTGTCTAAAATGTATTTAAAAAACCGGTAGGGACCGATTTCGACAGCCTAGGCCGGCAAAAATTTTCCCGGATTTTTTTTATATTATTAAGTATAAATTTAAAAATTCAAAAGAATTATAGTATCACTCGAAAACATGTTAGTTCATTAGAAGAAAATGTCTTCAATGAGTTTTGATAAAGTGCGGCTAATGGTAATGTTTTTGAAACCGCCGATTTTATTAAAAGTTGAATAATTGTTCACAGAATGACTCCATACTCTTATGCTTCCTGGAGCATATTTAAACATATGTACTCAATAATATCACGCCATAAAATTGTGAAAATTTTTATTATTTTGTTCTCAAAAATTTCAAAAATTGAGTAAATATTGTCATTTTTTTTATTGATATTTCAAAAAATTATCAGTTTTATGCTTAACAAAGAGAGAACATTGCGCTATTTGTTTATAAAATGTATAAGAACAAATGGATGAGTTGAATATTTTTCAGATTTTTTTTTCTGCATTAGGCTGCTAAGACTTTATTATGATTGGAAAAAATATTATTGCTTGTAACAGATTTTTGTTTTGATATATTAAGATTTATTTTTCTTTGAAATCTATAATTGGTTATTCTCTACCTAATAAGAATTTTCAACAATTAGTTATAAACAAATTTTTATCGGCATTATATTTTTTTGAACGGTACAAAAAATAATAAAAACAACCATATACGACAAATATTTTTTTTGTAATTTTTTCTAGAAAATTCTATAAAAATTATAAACAATTTTTTTATTAGTTTTTCGTATATGGTTGTTGTTTTTGTACCTTTCAAAAAAATATAATGCGAAAGGAAGTTTGTTTATAACTAATTGTGAGTTAATGAACAATTACATGAAAAAAATCTTATCAGGCTGAGAATAACCAATTATGAATTTTAAATAAAAAAAATCTCAATATATTATTCAAATAATAAAAACATAAAAAAAAACTATTACCAACATGAGAAAATATTTTTTGAGTAAATAAACAATTACATAAAAAACAATCTTATTAGGCAGAGAATAACCTATTATGAATTTTAAAGAAAGAAACCTCAATATATTATTTAAATAACAAAAACTATTACAAACATGACAACGTATTTTTTCAATCATAATAAACTCTTGCAAACAATAAAAGTCCTCGAAAATATTCTTCAATATGTTATTGAAAATTAGCATATTTTTTTAACGTTGTGAAATATTTTGTTAACTTCAGAAATCTATAATTAACAAAATAATGAACTTTCGAAAAAATTTTTAGCGTGATATTATCAAATACAAATGTAAAATGTGCTTCAGGAACAAAAAAAAGTCATTCGAACAATTATTTGGTTTTCAATAAAATCGGCGGTTCCAAAAATACAACTTAATCAACAATAGTCTCACATTATCAATATTCAATGATTTTTTTTTCAACGAAATAACATTTTTCCAAGTAATCAGATGATACTTGAATTTTTAAATTCATATTTAATAGTATCCAAAATCCATCCAAGTACTAACCGCGCCCGACGTTGCTTGGCTTCAGATATCGACAAGATTTCGTCAACCTGACCAGCCACCGGTGCCCCATCACGTAGCATATTATGAATGAAAATGAGGGTATTTCAAGGGTCTACCAAAACCATGAACCAAGATTATGGACTGAGTCATCACTCTCAGCTAATAACTGGATGTTTTTCTTTGTAAACACGATTTCTTCTGTTGTGCAGGAGGAACTGAACGTGACTGATTCCACATTACCAAACACAACTACCGACATAGAGAGAGACTTTGGGAAGACGAAATTACTCATTATGGGAGATGAGTATGCAAAAGATTTCTCTCATGCTCTGAGGATTTCCACTAATGATAAATTTTTGATAAAGGGAATACTTGAACCCCACACTGAGCTTTCAGATCTCACTAGTATTGCCTTTTAGGATACAAACAATATAAGCAATAACAAATAACTCCACGTTGCCTCAAAACAGTTTTTGCCACTATATAAATATACTAATCTTTTACTTATTTCTGAACGTCGCAAACCAACAAATTCAAATCAACAAACTGAAGAAACAATTGATGTACTCCAGGAAGCATCACAGAGGCATTTCTATGGAGCACTTGGGTGATCTCAGTTATGAAGGGACTAAAATTAATGTTCTTGGAAAGGCTAAAAACTTTCTCTCAACTTCATCTATGAACATAGTTTTAAAAACTGTCAAAAAATCTGATGAAATTAGTGATTTGTCTCAACCATATCCAAATCAAGACGAATGTTATTCTAAAAATGAAACGATAGATAGTGATATTGACCTATGTAACTCAAATTCAGATGTAACTCAAATTTAGAAATAAGTCGCTCTTTTTCAGAGACAAAAGTTCCACTGAATTTGAGTATCTAGCCAAGAGCAACACTTTGGATTTACTATCCACTAATAAAGACACTTCGAAGAAATATTTCGTTCACTTTGAGAAAGAGAGTTTCAATATAGTACATCAGAATGTTCAAGATATAAGAAATAAACTGCCACAACTCGAACTTCTTCTAAATGATATAAATTTTGATATATTTTGTGTTAGTGAACACTGGGTCAAAAAAGACCAATTAATGTCTAGTCAAATCTCGGGTTATGAAATTGCAAATTTTTTCTGTAAAAGTGAATTTATACATGCGGGCGTAGGAATTTATGTGAAACAAGGAATTACATATGATAGGGACCTTGAGATTTTATTTATTGCGGTATACAGAAGTCCTGATGGAAATTTTGAATTAGTTTCATATAAGCTTATGGAAACTCTACAGTACCTAACTAATAAATATAGAAAATCGAAATTGGTGCTAGCTAGATACTTCAACGTCAACTCCTTGAAAAACTCTAGAAAACTTGAAGATTGTTTCAATTCCTCTTGTATTATTCCTACAATTCATTCTCCAACCCATGGTGAAAATTGCTTGGATAACATATGTGTTGATTTGAATGAATGTACTTACAACAGCAACACCTTCATCAGTAACATAAGTGATCATCAGTCATGCCAGATTTTAAGTATTGATATTAAACCCCAACAAGAAAACCCAGGAGTGACCTATGAAAGTAGAGATATCTTCAACTCAAATAAAATTGATCGATTCCTCACATCCCTCCAGAAAGAGAGAAGAGAAGGAAAATATAAGCAAAAAAATTGAGATATTTTCAAAGATCTTTTGGCACCATTTTAAAGTTGAATTTTCCTTGAAAACAATAAATAGATCAATAAACATAAGCGGAAACCCTGGCTAACTGAAGGTTTACTAATATCCGGACAAAAACTGAAAGACTTGTACTTTCTCACTCTAAATGGTAATATCGAAACCAAGAACTACTATCTGAGGTAAAAAAATAAATATAGAAAATTAAACGAAGGTAGAAGTCCATTCTGCTCAAAGTGGAGTGGATGTATGAAGAAATGAAGTACTCCAAATCATCTTCACGAAATTTATTTTAAAAAAGACATGTTTCGGAGCTTTAAAGCGCCATCTTCAGCTGATACTTATATAAATCTGAAAAGAGGGAAGGAATAAGCTTGACTATAGGTTCAACAATTCTCATTAAAGATGGAGGTTCAGTTGGAGAAAAAAACATAACATAAAAAATGTGGTAATTTATAAAGGTCAACAAAGCATTATAGCTTTGAACCAATTTGAACCGTGATTGGGATAAAACAATACCACTCGTTACATGAGTCCATTGAGTTCACTATGGAAAAAGAAAGAGATGCCTCTTAGCCCTTTCTAGAGTTACTAATTAAGAAAATTAATCACAAATTCGAATTTTCGATTTACAGGAAACCTACACACACTGATACGGTAATACCTTATAACTCTTGCCATCCCGTCTCACCCAAACAAGCTTCTTTTAATGTACTCTTCCATAAACTTTTTTCGATCTCCATGAACACACTAAATTTCTCCAAGGAACTAAGCATTATCAAACAAATAGGTTGGAATAACGATTTCCCTTTTCACTTGATTGAAAGAATTCACCACAGACACATAGCTAAATTCATTAATCAAAATCTTTTCAGCCCAAAATGTACCTACACGTCATTGCGCTATACCCTTTATAGGTAAAGTTTCCCAAGATATAAAGAACATCTTTCAACGCCATGGTGATGATTTGAACATAAGCTTTTACACGATGAATTCCTTGTCTAAAATACTAGTCAACACCAAAGACAAAGTCAATCCTTTAGACAATTCTGGTATATACGGAATTACTTGTTCTGAACCATCTTGCAATGCCAAATATATCGGCCAAAGCAGCAGGAAAATCAGTATCAGAGTAAGAGAACACACAAAAATCATAGATAAATATAAAGAAAAATTCACAATCCACACTTTTGAATCAATCAATTCTTGAAGTTCATTTGCCAATCATGTGGTTAACTCCAATCATTACTTTGATCCCGGTATAGATATTAGAATTCTTCACATTGCTAATGAGGATTCCCTAATGAATTGTTTGGAAATTTTCGAAATAAATTTCACCTTGAAAGACCCCTCTACAACTTCTTTGAATGAACACTAGATGGCCGTACTATACCTTAGAACGCTAACTTTTCTCCTCTGTTCCCTTCTGTCAATGGTCAGTCATCATTTAGACATAAAATATGAAAATGTCGAAGGCATTCGAAATGCCAACAATGTTTTACAAACGATTACCATGCCCCTTCTATATGAAGTGGTATTGTTTTATCCCAATCACGGTTCAAGTTGGTTTGAAGCCATAATGTTTGTTGACCTTAATAAATTACCACATTTTTTATGTTGTTTTTTCTCCATGACGTAAGTATTCACAACTAAACTTCCATCCTTAATAAGAATTTGTTTGAAGGTTGTAGACGATGTGGTAACTTGATTACTATCGTTTCGGACGTCCATCGTCCTAATGTATTTAAAAGGATTTCACGACGTTTCGAATGGTTGTATCTGCAATCGTCTTCAGGTGAATACTGAGTATTCACCTGAAGACGATTGCAGATACAAGCATTCGAAACGTCGTGAAAACCTTTTAAATACATTAAGACGATGGACGTCCGAAACGATAGTAATCAAATTAATGAGAATTGTTGAACCTATAGTCAAGCTTATTCCTCCCCTCTTTTCAGATTTATATAAGTATCAGCTGAAGATGGGGCTTCAAAGCTCCGAAACATGTCCTTTTTTCAAATAAATTTCGTGGAGATGATTTAGAGTACTTCATTTCTTCATATAGGAAATTGCTGGATGAAGCAAAAAAATTGTATAACTCGACGATACCGACAAATTCTAAAAATAAATCTAAGACTTCTTGGAATATTTGGAAGTCTAAGAAAAAGAACAGAAACTGCAGAATAGTCTAACAATTAACATAGATAAGCGGATAGTGACCGAACCTGAAGTGGTCTCAAATTGCTTTATAACATTCAATAACATTCCAAAGAATCTCATTGAGAATAACATGTTATGTGCTACCAAAGGTGATATAACACTCAAATATAATAATGCTCATTCTATCTATCCTTTGCCCGCCACTGAGTATGATTTGATCGATATTATCAACAATATGAGTAACTCAAAATCTGTAGGAGATGATGAAATTAGTACGTTTTATAGTTGAACCTCTCACCTACCTGATTAATTGTTCATTAATAGAAGGAATTTTTCCAGAATGCCTACAGATAAGTAAAATTGTACCAATTCATAAAACAGGGAATAAAACGGATTCGGAGGATTACCGACCAATTTCTCTTTTCAGTCCATTCTACGAAAAATATGTCTCAAATTTAGTTGTCACATTTTTCGAAAAATGGAATTTAACTATAATCAGTTTGGTTTTCGTAAGGAAATGTCAACAAGCCAAGCTGCCACAAAGTTTCTTAACAATCTGAACCAAAATTTGGATGAAGGAAAAAAGGCTTTGGAGATCTTCTTAGACCTAAGTAAAGCCTTTGACTTTCTTGATCATGATATTCTCCTTGCAAAACTTCAAATGCATGGTATCAGGGGAGTAGCTCATGATCAAATATATGGTATCAGGGGAGTAGCTGATGAATGGTTTGTCAGTTATTTGAAGAGTAGAAACCACTATGTAAAGGTAAATGGTAAAAAGTCGGTATCAAGAACCTGTTTTAATAGGATACCACTCCTTTATATAATATATGTCAATGACTTTTACAGCGATCACTCTGTAATGTATGTTGATGACTGAAAATAATATCATGTCAACTGTTGATAAAGCATCTAATAAAATCTAGAAAGGTCAGAAATGTTTTTCAGATAATGTTGCTTTTAAGATTCAATCATTCAAGCGCTAATTTTGATCACAGCCCCTTGGTGAAATATGTAAATGGTTCGATTCAACAACAGAGAAAGAAAAAATTTTTGGGCTTGAATATAGCTGATAATTCAAAATGGAATGAACACATAAATATGATTAAAAAAAAATTGTTCAATATCCTGTTGCATTTAACAACTGCGTTGCAGTGTGAGTGAACCATTATTATTGATCTACTATCATGTACATGTTCCCTCTATTATCTCATATGGAATTGTGGCATGGGTAGTATCTAGTAACTGCACCAGGATATTTACAATTAGAAAAAGGGCTATCGAAATTATTGCAGGTGTGAGTAGAAGAACTAGTTGTAGGAGTATTTTTCAAAGTCTCAGAATCTCAACAGTCTTATGTTTATACATCTATGAGCTATTGCAATGAAGCTCTCAGAGTCTTAACAGGAACACAAATTATAACACTAGGAATTTGCAACAGCTGGAAGTTCCATCACACAGATTGACAGTAACCGAAACATATCCTGGACTTATGGCCATGAAAGTTTATAACAAATTACCGAATGAAATCAAGAATCTGCCTGTTAAACTTCATAAGCAAAGAATCAAGGAGTTGCTCTTGGATAAATCATATTATATTCTAGATGAATATTTGAATGATAGTCTGTGATAATATAATGCATATATTTTTATCTATATTTCTATCTTGAACGAATTGTTACTGACAATGCTTAATATGTATTGCAATATTTATTTATTTTATTTTTATTGTTGTGCCTAGTGTATTGTTTTATTATTTATTCGTTTGTATTGTATTGACTTATTCAATATTGTCATTGATCTTACTGAGTAAATATCATTATTATTATTAACAGATAATAATGATGCCCACGTAGTATGAATGAAAATAAGGGTATTTCATGTGTCTATCAAAACTATGAACCAGAATAAACAACGGATCTATTACTTTCAGCTTATTGAATATTCATTTCGTAACTAAAAATTTTTTTGTTGTGCGGATTTAAATTTTTTTTTTATCAGTTCTTCCTTTACAATCTGATTAGGAACGCCGATATCCAGCGCACATGGAATAAACACATTGTGCAAACTGAACAATGAAAATGAGCACATTACTCCCACATATTTTTTTTCCGAATAAAGGTGATACTAGTATATCTTGAATGAAATGAACATACCTTAAGAGAACAGTCACACCATGGCGACGTGTTTTTTTGTCTTATCGTCGAAATTCATTCATGGTTAACTTCTCCGAACTGTACCATTCAACGAACAGTTGTTTTTTTCTTTCTCATGTCAATGTGTACAAGGTTAACGGAGCAGAAAATTGTGGCATTATCTTTCAGTAACTCTAAAATTCCTGCATTTTCGGAATATGATCGTGCCAATTCCATGACTTTACCCAAATGAGTAGGGTAACAGGGTTCATTGTGGTTGAGAATAATAGAATAGAAAGATTCATTATTTCCACATAACGAGACATCTTTATTTCCACAACAAAAGGGTGCATATTTATTTGAAACGTTGGTCGATATTTTTTAACAAAACTGATGTGAAGTTTTACTTAGAGTTGAATACACAGGTGTGGATAAAAAAGTGTACATAATTCGTATGCTAACGGTTTATAGCTTCACTTGCTTTGCTAAAAACGTAGTTGCTACACCTATCATATGATATACTAATATCCATTTCATTCCCACACCCTGAATATCAATGATGTTCAATCGATCCTATAAATAATATAAATACTATAATTTTTTCATTTTGTTACTAGAACTATCTTCATTATAACTGCCATCATCACTTTCCTCGAAATGAAACTGGTAACGAACGAATAATCGAAGAAATGTGTTAATATATAGCTGAATACATAAAAAATGTTTGGGTAACCATGAGAATGATATAAAAAGTGTGGGGTAGAGGAATATAAGCAACCGGTATTGAACAGGCGATATTTTATTATGCTAATGCTCCGTCGGAATTGTATACTCATGTGTGGAATACCTATCCCCTTTTTTTAAGACTTTTTTTGAATGGTGATTAAAAGGTGTAATTTATATTATGGGCAAATATGTAAATGGCAATGAAATCATTATATATATATATACCAATATATATACCTATATATATATATATATATATATATATACAGGATGTAATTAACCTCTTGCACATCCGTGAATGACAAATAACAGTGGTAAAAAAATTAAAAAACTTTTAAAAAAAAATTACATATTTTGGGAATTACGAAACAGCAAAGTTTTGTTAGGTAATATATTTTTGTTTCGTGAAAATTCCAAACGAAAAAATCTGTTTATTTTTCGATGAACTATCCAATTGTTGTTGCGGTTGTGCAGGAGGTTGGAATACACTCTATATATATATATATATATATATATATAGAAAAGCCGATCTCACTGTGCCTAACATAACTTTGTCAGGAGTAACCATACCACTGAAGCCATCCATATTACTATCAGCAATAACCTTTCCTGGGAAAATCACGTGAGGTCCATTGCCAAAAGTGCATACCAAAAACTTGGTTTTCTGTTTCGTGCCAAGAGCTATTTCACCCCCAGTCAGCTGCTTATGATCTATGAGGCACAGATCCGACCTGTCCTGGAATACTGTTCCCATATTTGGAGTGCGGCACCTAATCATATCCTGAGGCTATTGGATTCTGTCCAAAAAAGGGCAATTCGTCTCGTCGGTGATGCCTCGCTTACAAACTCGCTCATTTGTCCGGAACACCGTAGAAAAGTTGGCGATTTGTCTCTATTTTATAGATATTTTCATGGGCGATGCTCTTCTGAAATATCAACAATCGTTCCTGCTTTGGCAGTCTCTTCGAGATTAACCCGTCAAGTTCAGTCATCACACCCCTTCGTGGTCACTTTGGAGACCTGCAGAACATCACTCGTTCATCCAACGAACAGCGAGGCTTTGGAACTCATTGCCTAGGGAGGTGTTCCCTGAGGCATACAACCTTCAGAAATTTAAGAAGAACACCAACTCCTACCTTCTTTCCCTAGGATCCCACGATGTTCTCTGAACATTACAGGATATCCCTTTTCGTGGGAACCAGAACATAAAAATATATATATATATATATATATATATATATATAAATTCAATGGACATAGCCCTCAAAGAGAAGTGTTAATCATAGACATATGTTTCGGGCTCTCGGCCCTCATCAGTGAAGAAGTGCAAGTGAACAACACTTGGTAGAAAACGACAAATCAGCGGAGTCAACATACAGAAGTAATAAAAACTAGTAAAACAAAAATATATTTTTTGTTATGATGTCTGATTGTGAAAATAAATGGATAAATGATGAAAAAAAACACAATCACACGCATCATAACAATATATATATATATATATATATATATATATAGCTTTTTCCATTCAGCATTCTACAAGAAAGGTAAACACTGTTGACACTTACCATAATACAAAATATACATACAATTACCAAGAGGGCCACTCATTAACTGACGTTTCTCATTTGTTCGCCAATCAGTCATGCGCACTTATTCCGAATCGGCATCTACCTATATAACAATATACTACAATACCTCCCAATAAACAAAATCACTTTCGTACATACAGAAGCAAAAATTTAAGTCATTCATACTTTGAGCTTTGTACTGGTTTAATAATTCTTTTCGGGCGGCTTGAAATATTGTCCTTATCACCGGGTACTTCCCTACTTGTGTCATTCCCTACACTTGTACTCATATCACTGATTCTCCTACGAAGTAACTTATAAAGAGTTAATGTAATATCATTTGGGCATCACCCGTTATAGTATTCTTTGAAGATTGTTCGAGCAACGGTTCTTACCATTTTTTCAAATGGAACCTATATTTTTTTATATCATTCGGGAAAAAAATTATGTTAGTGTGTGTTACTCCTAACCCAACCTAACCTGTATTCAATGAAAATCAAGAAATGCCTCATCTTGTAGATACTCTTCGCTTTTTCAAGTATGCCATGGGAACAAAAGTCAATTGTAATAAAGGTGATATTTTGACGAGTTGTGCTAATACTTAAATAAAATGAATATGTTTTGTTTGGTAATGAACCCAGAGGTACCCTTTTTATGTACGTTGGAAACTTGAAAACTGGAAGATACTTAGAAATTCTTCAAAAGATTGTTATAAGAAACATTTCTTGAAAATCATCGATGGGAGTTAGCCTGGACTTTCCATTGAAAATAAGAAAGTTTATACCGACTTTTGGCGGACCCTGTGATTTATTATGACAGAATAACCAATTTCGAAATTCTGATCGACCTGAAGTTGAGAAACCGCTAATGCACTGCCTACGTAAATCACCCTACATACATTCAACAACGTTTATTCCAATCGTGGAACATGAACACGACATAATGACAAAATAGCTTTTAAATTATATTAATTTCCCTGAAGATGACATAAACAATGTCGAAACGTCGAATCGAATAAAATATAAATAGACTGACTAAGACCCTTATTCCGAGAAAACAAAAAAAATAAATATATGTGGTCAAGAAATTAAGAAAATATATATATATATATATATATATATATAGGGTGTATATATTTAGGGTAGATAAATATATATATATATATCTTTTTTTTCTTTTCATATATATATATATATATATATATATATAATTAAGTGATTGGTATTTGGGTTATGCAGCAGGCCAATAAGTGTACTCTTTTACACGGATTCCAAGCTTTCGATAATATTTATTATCATCATCAGGCATGCTGCATAACCCAAATACCAATCACTTAATTCGTATCTAGTCAGCAAATAAAACTACAAATTCTATATATACAGGGTGTAACTGAATAAGTGTAAAACATTTAAGGAGGTGATTCCTCATCGAAAAAAAGATAGGATCTTTCATATAAAGAAACTTCATTGGAGCATCCCTTGTTAAGATACGGCCCCTTAAAGGGGGTACATAAAATTTGTATAACAATTTTTTTCACAAGCACTGAAAAGTTACAATATTGAAATTAACCTGACGTTTTGTACTACCAAAAGACATTAGCCAGTAATTTATTTGGTTTACCCCATGGTTGTAAGGGGTGAAAAACGCAACCCTAAAATTTATTTCCAATGTAACTTTTTGTCTTATTATTTGTTTACCATTTAAAAATTTATTTCCGATAGCCTGTTTCATTCTAAACAAAAAATGTCTCTTGGGTTTTTTGCCCAAAATAAACCAGTAAGCAGCAAAATATTATTTTACGAACAACTACAGAGATACATCGTCATAAATGCGAACTGGATTTATTGTTATTTTGTAGTTAGTACCTGCATTAAACGATTAAAGGGTAATAAACAAAACTAAGTTATTAATAACAAAACACACAACATGTAGAAATCATAGTGAATGTTCAATATGTCTACCTTCAAACATTACGCATGCGTCTAGACGTCGGCGCATTGAGCCACGTATTCGCTCAAATATTCCTGGAGTCTCTCTGATTACCCTGCACGCATCGATGATGCGGTTTCTTAAGTCCTCTACATCGCGAACAGGAGTACGATATACCAAATGCTGTGAATGGCCCCAAATATAGAAATCGAGAGGATTGAGATCCGGGGATCGAGCGGGCCATTTATGTGGTCCTCCTCGACCTATCCACTGATTTGCATATGTTTCAGTTAAATGCTGACGTGCTACTTGACTAAAATGGGCGGGAACCCCATCATGCATAAAAACATATCCTTCTGACGCCCAAAGGAACTTCCTCCAGCAGTACTGGATGCACTTCTCTTAAAAATTGAACGTATGCCTCACCATTTAATCGAGGAGGTAGAAAATGAGGCCCAATTAAATCATCCCCAATAACTCCGAGCCACACGTTAAGAGAAAACTGTTCTTGATGGCTAGTTTCGACAATAGCGTGAGGGTTTTCATCAGCCCATATGGGGTAATTGATGAAAAGTAATAATCTTGTCCGAGAAAACTACATTCGTCTGTGAATTCTATCGTCTTCAGAAAGTCACAATTTCTTCTAATCATTTCCAGCATCCAATTGCAAAATTCAAGACGGTTCGGAAAGTCTCGCGGTAACAGTGCCTGTACTCGTTGCAGATGGTAAGGGTATAAGAGTTGTTCCTTTAAAATTCGAAATACCGTCATATGATCTACATTTAGCTGGAAAGCAATCTTTCTAGTACTGGTAGTAGGTTGTTCTTCAATCAAATTAAGTACTGCTTCCTCAAGCTGTGGTGTTCGTATTTCTCGATGGCGACCACAATCCTGCGTTCTTTTGTCGAATGAACCATATTCTCGTAATCGTTGATGAAGTCGAGCAAATATTCTATGTGAAGGATGCTGCCGTTGAGGATACATTTCAGCATATCTTCTAGAAGCTTCTAACCCATTCCCCTACGACAGACCGTAAACGTAATGCATATCAGCCATTTCCTCATTTGTGTATGCCATTTTATTAACAAGTGAATTATTAAAGTAACAAATTAAGAACAGAACAACAACACACAATTAGTATTAATTCAATTTCGAAAATTCCCAAACTGACAGCGTCATACCAATTTAATTGTCACTATCGCTAATAGCGACCTACTAGATAGATTAGTTTCGTATTTTCGCATTTATGACGATGTATCTCTGTAGTTGTTCGTAAAATAATGTTTTGCTGCTTACTGGTTTATTTTGGGCGAAAAACCCAAGAGACATTTTTTGTTTAGAATGAAACAGGCTATCGGAAATAAATTTTTAAATGTTAAACAAATAATAAGACAAAAAGTTACATTGGAAATAAATTTTAGGGGTTGCGTTTTTCACCCCTTACAACCATGGGGTAAACCAAATAAATTACTGGCTAAGTGTCTTTTTGGTAGTACAAAACGTCAGGTTAATTTCAATATAGTAACTTTTTCAGTGCTTGTGAAAAAAATTGTTATACAAATTTCATGTACCCCCTTTAAGGGGCTGTATCTTAACAAGGGATGCTCCAATGAAGTTTCTTTATATGAAAGATCCTATCTTTTTTTCGATGAGGAATCACCTCCTTAAATGTTTTACACTTATTCAGTTACACCCTGTATATATATATATATATATATATAGGGTGTAGGTGAATGAGTGCGACAAACTTCAGGGGGTGATTCTGCATGAAAAAATAAAAACAGTTTGCTATATAACTTTTGTCCGCGAATGCTTCATGTTCCGAAATAGGGGGTGTTAAAGTTTTTCTTAAAAATTGACTATTTATTTATTGCTCTGAAACCGTTCGAGATATGCAAATGACATTTGGTGAGTTTTAAGAGGTAGTTATTGCGCATTTTTTGACATGCAACTAGTAATTTTATGTGCACTGAGATATTCCAAATGAAAAATCATTTTTGAATTCCTTGTTCAATTTGTGATAAAAAATCTCTCGTGCCTTCTTTTCGTATGGGGCGCCGTTTTTATGCGGCTATAATTCGATTACTCAGGTCTTCAACATTTTCGACGGAAGTGGACTGAAGGAATGACTCAAGGAAACCCCAAATGCAAAAATCTAGAGGATATAAAATCGGAGATCGAGCAGGCCAATGTTGCGTACCTCCCCTACCTATCCAACGATTTGGATATACTGTATCTCAGTGAATACGTACAATAATGTTAAAATGGTTTGGTGCATTAACATGCATGAGCCAGAAATGTTGTCTCAGCTGTAGAGGAATTTCTTCAAGAAGAACAGGTAACTCTTCCTGTGGGTAATTGAGGTAAGAGTGGTTGTGGGGGAAAATATGCACCGATTAAATGATCAAGTACCCCAAGCCATACATTTATTGAAAATTGATGCTCAAAATGAGCTTCAAAGATTCCATGTGGATTTTCTTCAGCCCAGAGGTGATTGTTAGGGAAATTTCGTATACACTGTCGGCCAAAACAAAACAAAACGCCATTTGAAAAATTAGGAATTTGAGCGATTTGATGAAGATTCCGATGGCAGAAAACTAGGCGCGGAAAAAAGTCTCTAGGTAGTAGGGCTTGCACGTACGTTGAATATGAAACGGATACAATTGCTGTTCTTTGAGAATTTCAAATACAGTGGAGTTGCTAACATTCAGTATATCGGCAATTATTCGAGTACTTGTTTCAGGTGACTCCACATTTAACTCGGGAACTGCTTCTTCTAGTTGCACAGTTCGTACTTCTCGAGGGCACTCGCAGTCAGCCGTTTGTTTCTTAAATGTACCATTTTCGCGCAAACGTTGGTGAAGACAAGCAAATATTGTGTGATGGGGTACCCTACGTCCTGGGTACAACTCAGCATACAATCGTCGAGCTTGCTGACCATTTCCATTACTTCGACCATAGACAAAATGCATGTCTAACAATTCCGCATTTGTATAATTTTCCATTTTTGCGATAAAAGAAAAATATTACTTATTATCATTGATGTTATGCCAAACTAAAAGCTTAAAATGATGAAACGATAATTTGACATTTCTTTGAAATATTCGTATTTAACAGAATGTTGACAGTAGCCTACTAGCATCGCTACTAGTAATGACAAATACGCGTTAAGATGTTTTAATTTTTTGCATAAAAACGGCGCCCCATACCAAAAAAGGCGATTTGAAATATATCAGTGGCGTACCATATTTTTCTTTAAAAAAATTTAGATCATTACCCGTATGCGCGCCAATAATGAACATAAAATTCTTAATCGCATGTCAAAAAATGCGCAATAACTACCTCTAAAAACTCACCAAATTTCATTTGCATATCTTGACCGATTTCAGAGCAATAAATAAATGGTCAATTTAAAAAAAAAACTTTTAACACCCCGTATCTCGGAACACGAAGCATTTGCGGACAAAAGTTATATAATTATGATTTTTCATGCAGAATCACACCTTAAAGTGTGTCGCACTTATTCACTAACACCCTGTATATAGGTTGACAATTCTAGCTTGGCCTCTGGGGTTTGGATGCGCAGTAGCATAACGCTCGAGAGATCAGCGTGCATTCGTGCTGTTTACATCGAGTACAATCCGTAGATAAAATTTTAAACTTTTGATATTTGGTGCGCTTTCAAAAGTTCTTTATTTTATTCTATCCTTCTCGCAAAGGTGAGTTTTTTAAAAGTTCAACTTATTATTGAATTAATTATTATGTTTCCTTGCTATGTTGCTATAAAACCTACAGTTTTGGACATATTTTCATACTTAACATTTTTTATAGGTTCAAAAACGTTTTATGGCAGCAACGGGTGGTTCCACTAGGAATATTCGACGAATTAAAAAGGAAGCAGAATAAGTTGAAACGGATCATCCAACAAAATGTTCAACCCTTAATAATAGAATGAACAGAAATGTAAACTCTTCTTGACGATGGAGATTCAGCAATTGTGCGAAAAACAATTCATTATTGTTCATTTGATTTATGTAGATTAATGCAAATGCGAATTCAATATATGCTTTTCAGATGCATACATATGTGATAAATACATTCCTGTTTTGGCAACAATTCAGTTGATTTGAAAATCTTCCACATGGAAAACATAACTGAGTCTTCTGAAATCGATAAAAATATATATTCAGACAATTTGTTAATAGTAAATTTCCCACTCAGACAACTTAGAAATCTTGGTAGTGGGGGAACACTGAAGACTGTATATTTCTCTTTGTTCCACTGTCACCTGAATTATGGAATAGTTCTATGGGGTAATTCCTCTCATTCCACTAAAATATTTCCTAAGCAAGAGAAATCATTGAGAATATTGGCCTATGCATCCTATACAAAACACTGTAAACCATCATTCACTACATATGGCATCATGCCTTTGATAATATTGTACATTTTCAATGTCCTACAAGAGATCCACAAGCAATCGAGCACACTCATGGGGGCTCGAAGTGATGTTCACACAAGAGGTTCCATGCAAATAAGGAATCTTAGATTCAGACTCTGTGTATTTCAGAAAAATTCATTAGACTTCGATCTATACCTCAGTTTCCATAAATTTAAAAACATTATGAAGCAATTTTTCCTTCAACACTGTTTCCACCCACTTGATGAATATTCACAATCTAATCACGATGAAATTGGATTCCTAGAAAATTGAATATATTGTGGAATACACCCATTGTCACCAATTGTTCCAAGTTTTAATGTTTTATATTACATGCATCACCTCTGATGAATTCTGTATGAAAAATTGTCCTCGATCAAATATTTTATGTGTACTTACTGAATTTACATTCTTATTCATAATTTTATTTGTTTATACTTACTAAATCTACCCCAATTCTGACTTTCTACAAATATGCATTGTATGTGAAGTAGTAGTAGATATGCAGCACCGGTCCTGGATATTTTCACATGTTGAATCCCATAAGAAAACGCTATGATCCAACGTGGTCATTTTACGACCATTCATCAGGTTTGCGACTTGGCTATAAAAAGGTTTACGACCTGACTAAATTGTATATATAGATGTATATGTCGGTTATTCAGATCCCATACTCAACTACTATATGTCTGCCATTCAACTACTATCACGTCACCACCAAGGATCGACTCAACCACACTACCCACCCATCGATCATACGAAGGTAGCCCACCAGCCCCCACAGAATACGTCACCTCTTCTGCGCACCGCTGCCAGATGCCCCCACGGAGTTGGAATCCTCCCATGACCTCCGAGTCACCAACGCCGCTAAATTAAAAAAAGTTTTTCTGCTGAGATTCGAGCTCACGATTTCTGGCCTGTATACCGTGCGCTCTCACCACTGAGCTTTCGAGTCATTTCAATATTCCTCACAGCAAAATGGTCGCCTGTCATTGAAAAAAAACATGGCCGCCTGTCAGTAGAAAAAACATGCCCGCCTATCATTAAAAAAAAACATGGCCGACGCTTATACATTTTTTTATTTTGTATACAGGGTGAACCTATTCGGCTTATTTTCAACGAGCTAATGTGAATCGATGTACTCGAGCCATTGTGGCACTTGAAAAACGAATAAAAAAAAATTGGATTTGAACCTCGGCATACCGAGTGAGGTATTAAATTGAAGAAGGGCACCCATAGATCGTAAATTCATCACTTTCCACCCCCTCCACTTTATCGTAGAACAATAAATCGCTATGTGAATGCATCAAACTACATGGAATAACAAAACCAATGCTCAATTCGTATCGGCCGCATCGAGCAGCATCAAAATCCATCAAAAAACAAAGAAATGTCAAAATTTGGGTTCAAACCCGGTACCGCCAGATCTTCACTCCAATAAGGTGGGGATTTTAGTGTCAATGGATTCGTCTCAACGTCGAGAAACGTAAATAGGTATTTTCTGATGTCGAAAGGGCACTAGTAGTTAACTCCGTTATAATTGGGAGCACAGTTTCATGCGGGTACTCTAACAAGACAACTTTTACTGGTCGGTTCATCAAAAAACAAAGAAATGTCGGAACCCAGGCTCGAACCAGGGGCCTCCAGATCTCCAATCTGATAGGGGAAATTTACCAGTGTCAATGTATTCGTCTCAAGGTCGAAAAACATAATGAAACATTTTCCGATGTCAAAACGGCACTGGTAGCTAACTTCGTTTTTATTTGGAACACAAATTCCATATATATATATATATATATATATATATGGAATTTGTGTTCCAATATAGTAATTTTGTAATTTTTGTAAGATGCAATGATTTAAGGTGTTTTCATTGGAAGTTGAATGATTATTGATGATTATTTGAGGATATATGATGCGATAGAAACTTCGAGATGTATTGTGATGTCACGATCTCGACAGTAATGTAAGGAAATATTCCTGCAAATTTCTTCGAAATAGGTATTGATAAATGGAAATATTGATCCGTGAAGTACAAACGACAATAATGGGGTGAAAGTCAAGTTCGTCATATGATTGAAGTAAATAATGGGTGGGACATTGGACATACACAATGAAACTGTAGCAGGTGAATAGAATAATATGTTTTTTTCCTTCAATTTATTGAGGGTATAAGTATCGCAAATTCAAACAGGAAATATAGTTAATATAGGACAGAAGCATAATCAAATATATTTTGCAAATGTGATGAATATTTTATCTGGACGTCTTTTTTGTCGGAAGTACTGACAAGGATTTTTTTTGTTGAAAGAGAAGTAATAGAGTGCATGGATCGTGACAGCAACTATTCGGACAGCAACTATTCGGAAAATCTGTGTGCCAGATTATTTGAGCTTGATTCATCGTAAGTCTCTAGACAAATATTCTAGTTGCAAAAAATGAATAGTTTCCAGATAATATGTACAATCGTAGAAAACAGTATTCTATCAGAGTGAGAGAACAATCTTACAAAATTGAAGGTAATTTGGCGTGACATTGAGTGTAATTTCAGCAGTTTGAGATAAAATAGATGAAACAATGTTGAACATACCACACATATATTGGCAAAGTTTGTTTCCATCAAAGTTCCAACAGAAAATACCAAATTCCGGAAGCAGATAATTATTGTGATAAGATTAAATATATCACAAGAAAAGCGTTTGAGAAGTTTATATATTTTTTTCTTGAGAAACAAGTTTTTTCAAAGTTTCCAAATTTTGAAAGAATATAATTTCATATATTGACTGTTACGGGACAGACTCAATATTAAAAATCCTCAGAAAATATTAAAAAATTTCGTATATAATTCAGCAAGTATTTTTTTCCTATAGATAAATATTTAAAAATTGTTTTTTCATAGGTTGAAATGAATATATTTCAATAATAAATAAGTATTACAAAACAATTATAATATAACAATAACATAATCACGAACTCACACATTCCATTAAAAAATAATTCGATTTTTATACCAGGGGAGTCATGAACTATAGAAGGTTAATTCGGAAAATAATTTTGCTGACCCTGTTCATTCTTTTTTCGAAAGTTCAAGTTCATGTTTATATTAATATATCATATTGTTAATTGTTTTGCTTATATTATATCCCGGTTTTATGTTTCAAAATTCATATTAGGAAAGAGAGCAACAAGAGTATTAGGAATATGAGCGATAAAGAGTATCAGTAGTAATTGATATAAAGATGAATAGTTATTTGAATAATTATTTATTGAAAATTAAGAAATGTAACTGCCACTTTGTTGTCTCCTTCATGTTGAATGTAAACCCACACATGTCTGAAGAAGAAGAAGAAGTAACCACCTGATAAAAAATCACGACCACAATCAAGGAACGAAAGGCCAACGCATGAGAAACGGACCCAAAGGAACTTTGTACTAGTAAAACGAGTATTGTGAGATGTATTAAAGTTGAGCAGCGCGATGTGATATTTCCCAAACCCATTCCCTATGGCAAATATATGGAAACCAGGTTGAGGCGAGAAGGCGATGCGATGCTGAACAATTGATACTGAATCAAACAAGTCAAATTGATTCAGCAAAAAAAAATTTATGTCAATCCCATGTCAAAACGGGATTCAGCCCAGGAAAAAGCAGCCATCAAAAATATGTTCCAATTGTCATAACAATGCTGAAAATAAATCAAAGTGATTCAGCAAACAAGTTCATTGATGGCAAACCCATAGTCAAAACGTGATTCTGCCAGGAAAGAAGCATCCAGCAAAAAAAACACTTGCTAGCCATTGGAGAATAAAATGCCAATTATGACAACATCCTCACGAAACCAATTTTAGTGAGTTGATACGATGCCCATTGTCGTGGACGAATTTGTATCCAGGGATAAACAGCAAGAAGTTAATACAACTGCCAGCATTAAGTCTAAGCAGCACTACAGAGTGTGCTTCCGAATCCAGTACAAGGGTGGACCAAAGAGAGAAGCAGATGTGTGGAGATTTAGATATGTAAAATGAGCAGTTTTTTTGTCTAGATTGTGTTCACTTCAGAGTCACGTTTAATTTTTTTTGTAAAACTATGCATCTTTGATTATGATAATTTCAATAAAAATCAATGATAGAGGCCGTTGTTCAGAAGGGAGGGGCATATGTCAGGAATATGCCCTCCGAAGATGATCGGCCCATATTCTCATGATCTGGGTCAGCACGCTCAGATGTTTATCAAACTCATTTTGTTTGAATGTTATTCAATCTGGAATATTATTCAACTTCGAATTGTTTGGCAATAGATCACATCTGACAAAGTGTTGGATATAAAAAAGAGTCGCTGGCACAGATTAGAGATTTAGAAATTAGAAGCTAGAGGTTAGAAGTTATAAGTTGAAATATTTTTCAAGAGTTCCAATTTCACAAGAATGTAGTCTCAACTATTGAGCTACCATTCTGGCAGCGTTGTTCAGATAGTTCTAGGTGTGCGTATAGCTATTGTATATATTTATTATCTTATAAGATGTTGTATGTTTGTTTTTGGATTCTGAGTTCATAATCTGGTTATCACAAAAGTCATCCTGAGCTACCAACCCCTTTTGAAGCCCATTTGGCAATATATTTATCAATGGAGATTCCACTTAACAATAATTTGAGTTTTCTGTTTTTTTTTGTAACCACTATTGATAACGAGATCCGCAAGTTCATCGAGGTTTTCAATGCGTACCGAAGTGTGACTTGGTTTCATAACTCTTTTTTTCATGCCTAACACGAGGATGATTTCCTGATTCTTTGACGGTAAGATTCATAATTCAACAATCTTCCTGATGCACCAGGTTCTGTGTGCCATCTGGTGATAACTGAGTTGTAAACTCTCCTGATCGCTGCAATGTTCATCTTGATCTTCGATCGTAAATTGTAAGGATTCATGATAAGAAATGAAAACGAGTTACAATTGTACTTTGCCCTCTGGTACGCTTAGAATTTTTCAAAAATGAAATATTGAATTGGATTTTATTAATACAATTATTCATTAGCTAATCCATGACATACTGAGCAATGATTGGCGAAACAGGGCTGCCCATAGACAAGTCTAGTGTTAATTTGTAAATTCTATCATCAAAACTGAAAACTGTGGAATCATACAGAAAGTCAATTGATTTAAGGAAAGATTATTGTGAAACATTGGAATGTTATGATATTTCATTCCAGTGTTTGACAATGCTGTCTTTTTTGCTAGAGTAAGGGATACTATTGAACAAAGAAGTCGCATCTAAACTGATTATTTTGTATGGAAGATGAAGTCAAAATTCATTAATAAGGGCGCAAAATTCAATGGAATCTCTCATGAAATAATTGTTAAATGAGTTGTATGAAATCGTGAGTATATTGGTAACTAGTTGGGCTATGCCTTTGTTTGAACTATTAATGTCAGAAATGATCGGTCTAAGTTGTAGGTTTGGTTTGTGGATCTTAGGGAGTCCATAGAATTCATTACAATTGCCCTTGTATTTTCACTTGACCGCCCCCAGTGGTCAAGTAATGTAACCGTGCGAAAAAAAAATATGTCGATGTGTCCGCCATCCGTCCGTTCGTCCGTCCGTCCATCTGTCCGTATGTGTGTGTGTGTGTGTCTGTCTGTAATCTTCCACGATAACTGCCCAACCGTTTGACAAATCGAGCTGAAATTTGGTATGAAGATACAGTTCCTGCCATGAATGTGGCCATTTGGGCTGTCATCTGTCAAACGGAAGTATCACTATTGAAAAATGACAGAAACTATAGCGCACGGAAATTGACTTGCGAAATGTCATTTGAAAGCCCTTGAAAAATTGTATTCAGAACAGTTATTATTTCTCCATCTGTCAAGAATAAATGAATGTCATAGTTCAAAATTTTGGATCAGAACCAAATTCAACAGGGAGCACCACATCAAAGAAATAAAATTAAATCTACAGTTAGAGTTTTCCACCGTTTCCCAGTCTGGCGCAACGAATGTTTAATTTTTCTTCTGGGCGTTACCATCTGAGATGGCCGCTCACCAGGGCTTTGACTAGGACGACCTGCGTTTGAAGGATCGCTCAATTGACTGGGCCAATTGACTGTTGATTTGACCGATCAAATTGGGGTGTCCCATAGCTGATTTTTTCCTTTCTTCTCTTGATATCAAATTACTTTTTTCCAACTCTGAAAGCTTTGTATTGTATTGAACTTGATGGGTCTCTATTGAGAGGACAAGTGGTATCATTGAGGATTTTCATAGAAAGTTAGGTGTATTGTTCTTGTGTCATTATAGTAGTGACTTTCATTTTGTCAGACTGGATGACTTTCTACTCTGGATTACTTAAAAAAAATACAATTTAGAAATCTATTATAGATTTCATTATTACAGTTGTCGTAAGAATGTACTATATTTGTGATAATGCTATTTGTTTGTGTAGGGAAAATGTTTCTTTCGTCTTCTGGAACATGTTGTGCAATATCATCATTCAGATAACAATCTAGAAATGTTTATATCCCTGATTTTAGGTTAGATGCTAAATTTAGGGCCTTAAGCCTGAATATTTGAAATTTAAGCCAATTGGGTGGTGTTTTTCAATTTTGAAAAGATACTGTTGTTTCAATTTGTTGAATTTTAAGATGTTACCATTCTTAATTCGAAAAAAATGTCTATTTCAAAGAATCAATTATTCTCTAAAAAAGTGTGTCGCCATATCCTAAGGGATAAGGTTGTCCGATTCAATGATATTGGACGCTTTTTTCCAAATTCCGAATGCGATCATGTGTAATTCTGAATTCTGAATTAAGTAGACTTTTCCTCGACCTGTAATTGAATTGTGCTGTACGATGGAGTGCCTTTCCCATGCCTGCAGCTATGAGGTCTACTACATTTTTTATACTGTGGAAGATGTGTTGTGAGATGAGGTTATGTTGTTGTTATAAGAAATTGCATTTTGGAAATTGAGCGTTTTTTTTTAATTGTCTCCTGAATTGAGTAGACACATTTATTTGATTTCAACATTAATGTTCGAGATAAAAAACTACCAATAATGCAACATGATTATATATAAATATATTTATATATATATATATATATATATATATATATATATATATATATATATATTTATATTCATTTACATATTTGCCCATAATATAAATTACACCTATTAATTACCATACACAAAAAGTCTTTGAAAAAAATAGGGGATGACTAATTCACACATGAGCATCGTTAGACTGTTCTAGGATGTTCCACAATAAAAATTCGACGGGGCATTAGCATAATAAAAAATCGCTCGTGTAATACCGGTGGTTCATAGTCTTCTACCCCAAACTTTTTATATCATTCTCATGGTTACCCAAACATCAACGATTCTTCCAATTAGATATGCACCCTTTTGTTGTGAAAATTTTCTCTACTGAATTTCGAGAAAAACATGAATACAATTTTAATTTTGTTCTGTAGGTAATTAGGAACTAATAATGCCCATCATATAATGTCTATAAATGTATAGACTCTGGTGTGAATGTTTGTCGATTAACATTTAAAAAAATTATATTTATACAGGGTGTTGGTAAATAAGTTCGACAAATTTCAAGGTGTGATTCTGCATAAAAAAATTATGACAGTTTGCTATACAACTTTCGTCCGCAAATGCTTCGTTTTCCGAAATACGGGGTGTTAAAGGTTTTCTTAAAAACTGACTATTTATTTATTGCTCTGAAACCGGTCGAGGTATGCAACTGAAATTTGGTGAGTTTCAAGAGGTATTCATTGCGCATTGCTTGACATGCAATTAAGAATGTTCATCATTGGCGCGCATACGGGTAATGATCTAAATTTTGAAAAAATGGTTCGCCACTGAGATATTTTAAATAAAAAATCATTTTTGAATTTCTCGTTCGATTTGTGACAAAAAATCTCTCTTGCCTTTTTTCGTATGGGGTGCCCTTTTTATGCAAAAAAATAAAACATCTTAACGCGTATTTGTCATTACTAGTAGCGATGCTAGTACGCTACTGTCAACATTCTGCTAAATACGAATATTTCAACGTGATGTCAAATTAGCGTTTCTTCATTTTTAAGCTTCCAGTTTGGTATAACATTAATGATAATAAGTAACTATTTTTTTTTATCAGAAATGATGGAAAATTATACAAATGCGGAATTGTCAGACATGCAGACATGTCTATGGTCGACGTAATGGAAATGGTCAGCAAGCGTAGGGTACCCCATCACCAATATTTGCTCGTCTTCACCAACGTTTGCGCGGAAATGGTACATTTAAGAAACAAAAGGCTGACTGCGGGCGCCCTAGAGAAGTACGAACTGTGCAAGTAGAAGGAGCAGTTCTCGAGTTAATTGCGGAGTCACCTGAAACAAGTACTCGGAAAATTGCCAACATACTGAATGTTAGCAACTTCACTGTATTTAAAATTCTTAAAGTACAGCAATTGTATCCGTTCAATATTCAACGTGTGCAAGCTCTACTACCTAGAGACTTTTTTTCGCGCTTAGTTTTTTGCCATAGGATTCTTCATTAAATCGCTCAAATTCTTGATTTTCCAAATGGTGTTTTTTTCAATGACGAGGCTAATTTTGGACGACAGTCTATACGAAATTTTCATAACAATCACATCGGGGCTGAGGAAAATCCACAAGGAATCTTTGGAACTCATTTTCAGCATCAGTTTCCAGTAAATGTATGGCTTGGGGTACTTGATGATCATTTAATCGGTCCATATTTCCTCCCATAACGACTAACAGGCGACTCTCACCTTAATTTCCTACAGGTGGAGTTACCTGTTCTTCTTGAAGAAATTCCTCTACAGCTGAGACAACACTTCTGGTTCATGCATGATGGGGCATCAGTCCATTTTAGCATTATTGTACGTATTCACTTAGATACAGTATATCCAAATCGTTGGATAGATAGGGAAGGTACGGAACATTGGCCTGCTCGATCTCCGGATTTAATTCCTCTAGATTCTTGCATTTGGGGTTTTCTTAAGTCAGTAGTTCATTCCACTCCCGTAGAAAATGTTGAAGACCTGAGGAATCGAGTTATAGCCGGCTGTGAGACAATAAGAAATACATCAGGAATATTTGCGTGAATACGACAATCAATGAGGCGAAGAGTTGAATCTTGTATCACGTCTGAGGAAGGTCATTTTGAATATTTGTTGTAGCTTTGCGCCTATTTATTTAAAAGTGTTATTTTCTGTTATTGTTCTGGTTTAACGTTATTGTATTACTTAGTTCTTGATAATGTATTAAAGAAATGAAAAATACGCGTTAAGATGTTTTATTTTTTTGCATAAAAACGCCGCCCCATACGAAAAAAAGGCGAGAGAGATTTTTTGTCACAAATTGAACGAGAAATTTGTATTTGGAATATCTCAGTGGCGTACAATTTTTTTCTTCAAAAAAATTGAGATCATTACCTGTATGCGCGCCAATGATGAACATAACATTTTTAATTGCATTTGAAAAAATGCACAGTAACTACCACTTGTAATTCACCAAATTTCATTCGCATATCTCGACCGGTTTCAGAGCAATAAATGAATAGTCAGTTTTTGAGAAAAACTTTAACACCCCTTAACTCGGAAAACGAAGCATTTGCGGACAAAAGTTATATAGCAAACTGTCATTATTTTTTCATGCAGAATCACCCTCTGAAGTTTGTCGCACTTATTCACTAACACCCTGTATGTATCCATATATATATAAAAAAAAATTAACGGCGTTTCGACATGGTATTTGTCATCATCAGGTTGAAACACTGAAATTAAAAATATGGTGTTTGAGACATATTCAACTTAACACAATATTAAAATGTATGCACTAAAATAATTCTTTGAAAACAATAAAAATTTCTGCGTTTGCATCGTACGAACGTTATTGTAGGTGTGTGATTTCGAAGTCGAAGTTATCGGAAATGGTTTGTTTATCTTTCATGCATTTTAACCCTCTCCATAAGTTCACCGGATTGTTTATATTGAGTTCTAGTATATGAGCCGGACTGTATTTTTTTGGCAGCATGTAAAGATCAGTTTTTATTATTATCACTATAAACAAAGTTAAAAAAGGATGTTATATATCTGGCTTAAGTTTTTGATATCATTTCTATTGCTAATGCTATTGGGGTCTTTTCAATATGAATCATATCAAGGAATGTTCTTCCTCTTAGATTCCTTTCTTTGGTAAAAATTTCAACGTTGTTAGTGTCAAACTTATGTTGATTTTCTTTTTCCTGTTTGGATAAGGCTGTTATGGCGGTTTGTGAGTACTTGTGGGCTGTACTCGTTTCTGCGAATATTGTTTTGTTTGACAGTCTTTACTGTTACTTCGACAGTCTCCACACGGTATTCTATATACTGTATGAGTTTTTCCATTGTTTTATTAATTTTATTCAATAGTTCGTCTATGTATGGTAAAGATATGTATGTTGTTGTTTTTTTTCTTTATTGTCATTTTTATCGCAGATCGCATGTATTCGTTTTTTCATTGGTTTTTCTGCAAAGTGGCTGGGGTAATTATTCTTTCAAAATATTCTTGATTATTTCTATATAACTTTTCCTAAATTTTGAATGAGCGAGCTTTATAACTCTGTCAGTAAAATTTTGAATAACATTTTTTTTGTAACTAAGGGGTGCGTTTGACAAATAGTTTGTGTAGCGATTTGATGCATTTGGTTTTTCCATTTCTTTTTCTATTGTTAATTTCAATCTAGGATAATATTTATTAAATTTTTCCAGAATTTCATCAGTTTTGTTAGTAGAAATATACGTTTAACAATCGTCCACATATCGTTTGAGAAATATTGGTTTGTAAGTTAGTGATTTCATGATCTTTTCTTCAACATACTCCACTACCAGATTTGCTACTGTTGCAGCAATTGGAGATCCCATTGCAATTCCGAATACTTGTGAATAGTATTTATTTTCATATTGGAAGTATGTTGAGGAACATAGTTCAATTCCTTTCAAAAACTCTTCTAAGGTTAGTGTTGTGTGACTTTGTATTTCATGCCATTTTTCTCTTATGATATCTATCGCTAATTTTGTATCTATATTTGAATATGAAGAAACTATATCCAGAGATATTATTATATGCTTTTGTGGAACTGTTACTAATTTCACAAATTCTCAAGAGTTTTTCACATAGTAATCATTTTTTCTAATAACATTTGAAATAATTACTGAGAGGAATTTTGATAAATTGTAAGTGGCAGATTGAGTATTGCTGACAATAGGGCGAAGGGAAATTCCAGTTTTGTGTAATTTGGGCAAACCGTATATTGTTGGACGTTGGGCGTTGTGTATATTGAGTTTGTTTTTTGTTACCTGACCTATAAGTTTTGACGAGAACCACTTATTTACTAATTTATTAACTTTCGCTTGAAGTTTTTCTGTGGGGTTGAATCTCTTTTTTTTATATGTGGTTTCGTCCATTAGCAAATTTCCTAGTTTTTCTTTGTATTCAGATATTTGCATTTGAATTGCCTGAATCAAACCTTCATTCCGAAAAATTTAAGAAAATATATATATTTATACGAAATTTCAAAACATGATAATAGGGCTTATTTTTCAAGTAAATGGAAAAACTGTAGGAGATTTAAGCCGGTTCTGGGTCTCCCCCCACCACTATGACGTCACGTGTGACCTTGAATGGTTGCAGGTGTGCAGTGTGTCTGTGTTTGACCTTGAGATTTGACTTTGAGATTTGTCATTGAGTTTTGATATTGGGTTTGGTCGACTTTGAGATTCGACTTCAGTTTTGACCTTGAATATGACCTTGAGATTCATAACATTAGGTTTTGACTTTGAGATTTGACCTTGAGTTTTGATGTTGGGATTGTTTCGGCAACTAAAAGATTTGATCTCGATGTTTGTTTGACCTTGACTAATGTTGTGGTGTAGGCATACATATTCTGTGTAGTCATGACCTTCATGAATCCTTGCTTCCTCCAAGCGAGGAGGGCGTTCGTCCTGTGAGAGAGCTAAGAATGAACTGCGATTATTGATGAGTGCGCTGAATGTCAAGAGAATCCCCTCAAATCCATACAGATTGCGCATCGCATCGGACTTGTTGTAGGGTGGGGATATTTCATTGAAATATTCCAGGAGAAGAGTATTTTGAATCAGTGTCTCCTCCAGTGATCTATTGAAAACAAGTTGCTGAAATGTATTCGTGTGATTGTGGTAAAGATTTCACTCGTAGTGATAATCTACGTCGGCATCAACGGGAAACTTGCCAGGGAGGTCCTTCAGTGAAACGAGTTAAATTCAACAATGGCGATGACACACCACCTGCACCACTCTATACATGTAATTGTTGTAATTTGATGATCCCATATTGTCAAGTCAACTCTCACAATAGAACACTCGCACATAGGACGAATTCATGTGTTCACTTGGGTGGTGGTGTACACCTCATTAAAAATGCATTCAAATGTCGCATTTCTAGCTACAGAGTATCTAGTGAGAATATGTATACTGAGTACACACCTTTTTTCAATGATATCAAGCATAAAGTACTCGAGCTATGTAACGAATTTTTCGTTACTTCCTTATACATAATCAATTTCTCATAACTATTCCGGTTATCTTTACGGTAGTACGGGTCAGTAGTCACTGCGCTCAGGTCGTGAAGTATGTGCTTCCATTATTGTCCCTAGAAAATGGTTTTTTGACAGTGTGACCGTGACATTTCATTTTCGTGTCGATCGCGTTTATCGAGCGTTTGGTTTTTTCCAAGTTTTTTTAAATAGGAAAGAAACCGAGAATGAAAAACAGGTGAACTGTGATTTCGTCGAACCGAAAGGATAATCGTTCTCTTTCTTGAATAGAACGTCGAGATAGGCAGATATACTGAGTGAGTTGGCTTTGATTTGTACAATCTATAGATGAAATAAGTTTCACTGCTGGAGTTTAGAGTAATATTATTCTCTTTATCTTTTAATTAATGTTGTAGCTGATTAGCATTCTCTTGTTTTTTCTTATGCTTGTAATATTAGAATTCTTGGATATACCGCATGGTAATTTTTGAAGGTTAAAGATAGATATTTCGGCCATTTTGACAAATCATTCATAGTACATATTGTGGCTAACGTAACATCTGTTCCGAATATTGGGAACTGATTTTTTCATTGGAAATCAGTTCTACGCTTTTGCATTTTTTAGGTACCAGTTAATTGGTAATTTGAATGGACTAGAGCTTATGTACCTCACACAACCACCGGTTTGTTCCAAGGATTCAATTGAAGTGAAGGGCGTATTTGATTGTTCGAGTGACTAATGGACGGCTCTCTGGTAAGCAATTTTCTTTATTTCCATAACTATATGTTTATGAGTGTAATTTTCTTTTCGTGTGAGAAAGAATTGCTTATCGAGAGAGTTGTACCTCTGGCCTAACGGTCTCAGAACACTCGATTCAATATATGCCTCAAGCGTAAAGTTGATTTCCGTTCAATAAATTTCTTATATCTATTACTCCATTCAATTCCCAGTGTAGCTTATTTGATTTTTGATCGTTGCAGAGTCAATTCACTTCAGTTACTACCTTATCGCCAAGAGCAGGAGATTCATTCTAATTTTTGAGAATTACCTGTTTATCGATTTGAAAGGGAATTGCCGCCCTATTTCAAAATTATCTTTATCTAAGAGTTGTGCCCACTGAAAGACGTGAGGTCTCCCTCTTCAGTTATCTTTAAAATTCTTCAATTAAAGAATTATTTAACATTATCTTTATCTAAGAGAGTCAGTGCCCACTGAAGACGTGTGGTCTCCCTCTTCGGTTAATCTCTGGAAATTCTTCTATAAAAAGAATTATTTCACTTTATCTTTATCTAAGAGAGTCGTGCTCACTGAAAGACGTGTGTCTCTCTCTTCTTATCTTGGCTGAAGAGTATACTTTTACTCTGACTATTATCGTTGTTCAGAAACCCTATTTTTTTTTGTAGCCTACTAGAGTATTTTGGTTATAACGCTATATTTTCCTTTGGCACTTGCTTTAAAATAATATATCTTTGTACTGGCAACTTTTAAATATTTTGCTTTAAAATAATAGATTTTTTCTCTGGCAATTTTATAGTATTTTGCTTTAAAATACTATATTTTTTCTCTGGTAAAATTTTAAGGAAATTTTTATATTTCTTTTGGAATACCTTTCATTGAATTTTTTTACCCTTCTGGTACATAGAATCACCTTATCAAAACTTACCTGTTTCAAAATTTAACTGAATTTGAACATCACGTTTTGGGTGAGGTTTGTTTTGTTTGGTTTTAAATTTTGTTCATTTTTAATTTTAATAATTAAAAAAAAAATTAGTTTAGTTGAGTAATAAAAATGAACAAAATTTAAAACCAAACAAAACAAACCTCACCCAAAACGTGATGTTCAAATTCAGTTAAATTTTGAAACAGTAAGATTTGATAAGGTGATTCTATGTACCAGAAGGATAAAAAAATTCAATGAAAGGTATTCAAAATATAAAATTTCCTTGAATTTACCAGAGAAAAATATATTATTTTAAAAGCAAATATATAAAATTGCCAGAAAAAATATATTATTTTAAAGCAAATATTAAAGTTCAGTAAAGATATATTATTTTAAACAAGTGCAAAGAAATAGACGTTATAACAAAATACTCTAGTGAGGCTACAAAAAATAGGGTTTCTGAACAAGATAATAGTCGAGTAAAAGTATCTCTTCGCAAGATAAGAGAGGAACTCTTTCAGTGAGCACGACTGATAAGATAAAGTGAAATAATTCTTTTATAGAAGAATTTCCGAGAACAACCGTGGGAGACTGATAAATGTAATGTTGAAATAATTCTTTAGATGAAGAATTTTAAAGATACTGAAGAGGAGACCTCACGTCTTCAGTGAGTCACAACTGAAAAGAATTTTGAAATAGGCGCAATTCCCTTTCAAATCGATAAACAGGTAATTCTCAAAGATGATCTCCTGCCTGCATTAAACTGGAGAATGACTCTGCAACGATCAAAAATCAAATAAGCTACTGGGAATTGAATGGAGTAATAGATATGAAATTTATTAACGGAATCATATTGAGGCATATATTGAATCGGTGTTCTGAGACCGTTAGAGAGGTACAACTCTCGATGAGCAATTCTTTCTCAAAGAAAGTTACTCTCATAAACTATGAGTTATGAAATAAAGAATTGCTTACCAGAGCCGTCCTGTGTCACTCGACAATCAATACGCCCTTCACTTCGTGAATCCTTGGAACAAACCGGTGTTTGTATACATAGCTCTAGTCCATTCAAATTACCAATAACTGGTACCTAAAAAATGCAAAAGCGTAGAACTGATTTCAATGAAAAAATCAGTTCCCAATTCGGAACAGATTTACGTTACCACAATATGTACTATGAATGATTTGTCAAATGCCGAAATATCTATCTTTAACCTTCAAAATTACCTGCATATCAAAATTCTAATATTACAAGCATAGGAAAAACAAGGAATGCTAATCAGCTACAACATTAATTAAAGATAAAAGAATAATATTCTCTAAACTCCAGCAGTGAAACTTATTTCATCTATGATTGTACAAATCAAAGCAACTCACTCGTACATCTGCCTATCTCGACGTTCTATTCAGAAAGAACGATTATCCTTTCGGTTCGACGAAATCACAGTTCACCTGTTTTCATTCTCGGTTTCTTTCTATTTAAAAACTTGGAAAAACAAACGCTCGATACGATCGACGAAATAATGTACGATCACCTGTCAAAATACCATTTCTAGGACAATAATGAAAGCCATACTTCACGACCTGAGCATTACTGACCTACTACCGTAAAGAAACCGGAATAGTTATGAAATGATTATGTATAAGAAGTAACGAAAATTCGTTACCACCCACAACCCGGTGTAAAATTTGGAAACCTAGAAGTTTACAAATTTTTATCCTTTACAACTGAGACCAGATATTGAAAGTAAGCGGGAAGGTACAAACCACCTTAAAACCCAAGCCTAACTTTCAACAGCCCTGTATACTGACAGGTGAAAGGTTGAAAAGTATACAAATCGAAGGTACTAAAAAAAATTCGAAACACTATAAATTCCCGGCAATAAAAAATTAAATAGGCAGGCTATCAAATGAGTTTAAAACCCAAGCCTAACTTTCAACAGCCCTGTATACTGACAGGCGAAAGGTTGAAAAGTATACAAATCAAACAAAATATTTGTAAATTATAGCATTTACAAAGCTAAAGCTTCAACTCGTTGCACTCCTGGCAAACTAAATGAGTGAAGGAAAAGATACATTTGAAAAAATTCAAATGAGTAAATAGTAGCATTTACCAAGCTAAAACTTCAGTTCTCTGTTTACACCACAGACTAAATGAAAAAATGATTGCGATGAATGACAACATCCAAGCCCAGAAACTGTGTAACCGGAGTCCTCCCAAACAATCCAGCCAAAGTGTCCTCGTCGCTGCAAGGTATTAGGTGCTGCGCCGTTGAGGAACACTCATAACCACTCGTCCCCAGATTACTTGAAACAACCACCGATCCCACCGAATCAGGACAAGAAAGGCCCCATTCAGCACAAACCTGGTGAAACAAAATAATTCCAATATGAAACATAACCAATTTTGGTTTTACCAGCTGTCACCTACAACTGAAGTAACTACAGCGTCACCAAACTAAAATGAACTTATGGTTCACGATACAAAATACCAAAAAGGGACGGGAATGTTCCCGTTTTGCCACTACGAGCAAGTCATCAGCCTAAGCAGACCAGTCGAACTGAGGTCGGCACAGAAGTTGCATCCAGCCGTAACCTTTAAGACCTAAAGTCATGATCACCCGTAGGCTCGACTAACCAAATACAACCCCCAATACCTTCCCTTTGAATTTGCGCTAACCTGAAAAAAAATTCAACAGCCAGACGAACTATGCACGCACCTAACAAAAGCGAGTCCCTTAAAAATTTTGAATTTGCGCTAATTTAACTATAAATTAGCCAAGGAAAACAGACAGATAAGATAAAGAAATAAGATAAACAGATAATAGAAAAGATAAGATAAACAAGGTAAGATAAGATAAATAAGATAAGATAGATAAGATAAGATCATATGAGAGATTCAAACTCAACCAACGAATGGAAATTAACACCCTAACTCGATATTACAGTAACCACGATATGTTGCCAAAATTGTGAAACATCAAAACTTATTACCTGAAGGTATTATCAAGAAATTTTATGTTCCACTGGAAAATTATTAAACAATCTGAAACGAAGTGAAATACATCACTTCCAGTTAAAGATATAAATGTTTAATACGGTAAGATACGAACCGATATTATTAGACAATCTTCGACGAAATGAAATACATCATCTCCAGTCGAAGATCCAACTGTCTAATACGGCAACGATACGATAAGACATTATTAGACTATCTCAAACGAAATGAAATACATCATTTCCAGTTTAAGATCTGATTTTCTAATAAAGCCACGGGAAGATAAGAAACGAAAAGGAAATGACAAGTGAAATACATTGATGCAGTCTGTAACCAAATTTCATGAAAGACAAAGTAATTTTGTATAAATTCAAATTAGAAAAAACTACAAAACAACAGCAAAATGATTCAAAATCAATCTCTCACATAAGGTGTTGACAAGGTTTCTTTTTGGAAGTACAGAGTTTCCATCAGGAATTACCAAAAGATAAACACTTCCTCAAAGTACAACCTTAGTCGACCCTTTTTGCTACGTTCTACATCAACATATACACTTTTTCCTCAAAAATGACTTTGACAACTGAATGAAGTTACTGCGAATATTAGGAAAAAGGCAAGGTAATAAGGTATATTATAGATATATCTCTCAAATAATCAAAGGATACTCAACTAAATAGTAGACGAGTACTAAACCGAAAAGATATAGAAAAAGTCTTAGGCCCCTCTCACAGAGCCCTAAGAATAGAAATCACAAGTTGGAATGTGTCTTGTCAGTGGCCAGTTTTGAGACTTTTACTCAACATCTGGTGAATGCCATGGTGAGAGCAGTCTCAGGCCCCTCTCACAGAGCCCTAAGAATAGAAATAAAAAGTTGAAATATTTTCTTGTTAGTGGCCAGTTTTGAGACTTTTACTCAACATCTGGTGAATGCCATGGTGAGAGCATTCTAAGGCCCCTCTCACAGAGCCCTAAGAATATAAATCTAAGTTGAAAGATTTCTTGAAAGTGGCCAGTTTTGAGACTTTTACTCAACATCTGGTAAATGCCATGGTGAGAGCAGTCTTAGGCCCCTCTCACAGAGCCCTAAGAATATAAATCATAAGTTGAAAGATTTTCTTGTTAGTGGCCAGTTTTGAGACTTTTACTCAACATCTGGTAAATGCCATGGTGAGAGCAGTCTAAGGCCCCTCTCACAGAGCCCTAAGAATAGTAATAAAATAAAAATGAACAAAATTTAAAACCAAACAAAACAAACCTCACCCAAAACGTGATGTTCAAATTCAGTTAAATTTTGAAACAGGTAAGTTTTGATAAGGTGATTCTATGTACCAGAAGGGTAAAAAAATTCAATGAAAGGTATTCCAAAAGAAATATAAAAATTTCCTTGAAATTTTACCAGAGAAAAAATATAGTATTTTAAAGCAAAATACTATAAAATTGCCAGAGAAAAAATATATTATTTTAAAGCAAAATATTTAAAAGTTGCCAGTACAAAGATATATTATTTTAAAGCAAGTGCCAAAGGAAAATATAGCGTTATAACCAAAATACTCTAGTAGGCTACAAAAAAAAATAGGGTTTCTGAACAACGATAATAGTCAGAGTAAAAGTATACTCTTCAGCCAAGATAAGAAGAGAGAGACACACGTCTTTCAGTGAGCACGACTCTCTTAGATAAAGATAAAGTGAAATAATTCTTTTTATAGAAGAATTTCCAGAGATAAACCGAAGGGGAGACCACACGTCTTTCAGTGGGCACGACTCTCTTAGATAAAGATAATGTTAAATAATTCTTTTAATTGAAGAATCTTTAAAGATAACGGAAGAAGGAGACCTCACGTCTTTCAGTGGGCACAACTCTCTTAGATAAAGATAATTTTGAAATAGGGCGGCAATTCCCTTTTCAAATCGATAAACAGGTAATTCTCAAAAATTAGAATGAATCTCCCTGCTCTTGGCGATAAGGTAGTAACTGAAGTGAATTGACTCTGCAACGATCAAAAATCAAATAAGCTACACTGGGAATTGAATGGAGTAATAGATATAAGAACTTTATTAAACGGAAATCAACTTTACGCTTGAGGCATATATTGAATCGAGTGTTCTGAGACCGTTAGGCCAGAGGTACAACTCTCTCGATAAGCAATTCTTTCTCAAAAGAAAAGAAAATTACTCTCATAAACATATAGTTATGAAATAAAGAAAATTGCTTACCAGAGAGCCGTCCTATTAGTCACTCGAACAATCAAATACGCCCTTCACTTCAATTGGAATCCTTGGAACAAACCGGTGGTTGTGTGAGGTACATAAGCTCTAGTCCATTCAAATTACCAATTAACTGGTACCTAAAAAATGCAAAAGCGTAGAACTGATTTCCAATGAAAAAAATCAGTTCCCAATATTCGGAACAGATGTTACGTTAGCCACAATATGTACTATGAATGATTTGTCAAAATGGCCGAAATATCTATCTTTAACCTTCAAAAAATCCATGCGGTATATCCAAGAATTCTAATATTACAAGCATAAGGAAAAACAAGAGAATGCTAATCAGCTACAACATTAATTAAAAGATAAAGAGAATAATATTACTCTAAACTCCAGCAGTGAAACTTATTTCATCTATAGATTGTACAAATCAAAGCCAACTCACTCAGTACATCTGCCTATCTCGACGTTCTATTCAAGAAAGAGAACGATTATCCTTTCGGTTCGACGAAATCACAGTTCACCTGTTTTTCATTCTCGGTTTCTTTCCTATTTAAAAAAACTTGGAAAAAACCAAACGCTCGATAAACGCGATCGACACGAAAATGAAATGTCACGGTCACACTGTCAAAATACCATTTTCTAGGGACAATAATGAAAGCACATTCTTCACGACCTGAGCGCAGTGACTACTGACCCGTACTACCGTAAAGATAACCGGAATAGTTATGAGAAATTGATTATGTATAAGGAAGTAACGAAAAATTCGTTACAGCTATTGGAAAAAAACATCAAATTTCACAACTCCATCAAGGTCAACATGGAAGTGTTTGGAAGTTATATCATTCAAACCCAGGAATTGACAGACATCAAATCGTTCAATTCTCCCAATCGTATAGCAGATCGATCAACTGATTTGAATGGATTATTCGATGCATTTCGTGACATTATAATTGCCCAAAGTACGGAGTTTGAGGAGCGTGATTCAGGTTTGTAGTTATAATTGTTGCAAATGATGAAAGGTTTAATGAAAGTAATTTTTTCAGGATGGAGTTGCGAGAAAATTATGTTCCTTGAGGTGAACATAAACAAATACAGTCCACTTGGCGGATCATCATACATGAAACTTCCCGAATTCATTGAGAGAAGAAAAGGTGTTGTCAACATAAAAAATGAAGACCAATGCTGCTTTGCATGGGCCGTGACATCTGCATTATTTCCCACAAATAATAAAGTGTCGGAGGTGTCATCCTATCCACATTATGAGACTGTCTTGAATGTAACAGGTATGGATTTTCCAGTAAAATTACGTGATATAAAAATGTTTGAGTATTTGAATGATATTTCAGTCAATGTTTATGGTTTGGAATCTAAGATTGAGAATAAGAGAGTCAAATATGAGGTGATTGGGCCCTTGCGATACTCTCAGAGAAAACTCAGAAGACATGTCAATTTATTGCTTATCACAGATGAGGTGGGAAATAGTCATTATTGTTGGATAAAAGATCTTTCAAGATTGGTGTCGAATCAAATTTCAGCTCATGAACACAAAAAATATTTCTGTGATGGATGTTTATTGTACTTTTCGAATGAGCGATTACTATTGCGTCACCAGATGCATGATTGTAATCATGTATGTACAACAGTGCCGCAAACTGATTTCAGAATAAATAAATTTGGGAAAATGGTTGCCGGTAATACATTAATGTTTGAAAATTTCGAAAGACAAATGAATGTACCTTTTGTAGTATATGCAGATTTTGAATCGGTTCTGAAGCCTATACAAACCACCGAACCGAATCCAGAACTCGCGTACACGAATAGAACCTTCCAACACGAAGCTGTTCCTGTTCCTTTGATGATAACTTAACAAAATTTGTTTCATATAGAGGTGCTGATGCGGCAAAGGTTTTCACAATGCGAATAGAAGAAGATTTAAGAAATATATATAATAATCATTTGAGGTATGTCAAACCAATGACTAAACAAACCCCAGAAGAGGAAAGGGAATTTCATAATGCCACCACTTGTGGTATATGTGAAAAATCTTTCACAGAAGGGGATGTTAGAGTCAGAGACCACTGCCATCTCACGGGGAGAAAAAGATATCCAGCAGCGCAGTCTGCCTGTAATTTGAATTTCAAAATACCAAATTTCATCCCCAGTATATGCCATAATATGAGTGGTTATGATTGCCATATGTTCATTAAAGAATTGTATGAGGAAAAGGATAAGGTTGATGTTATTCCCCAAACTAAGGAAAAATACATTTCGTTTACAAAACATCTCTACACACATAGCTATCAAAGTAAAGAAGGAAAAATTAGGAAAAATGTCAAGTTCATTAGAAAAGTTGGGTGCAAATTTGAGTGATAAGCAATGTGTAGAGATGTTAAAATGTTTTCCCGTTAAAGAAAAATTCAATTTAATGAGGCAGAAAGGTGTTTTCCCATATAGTTTTGTGGACAACATCAATAAATTGGATCATCCTAATTTACCGACAAAAAATCAGTTTTATGACAATTTGAATGAGGAACATGTATCAGAGAAAGATTATATGAGAGCCGAACGTGTTTGGGCACTATTTGAATGTAAGAGTCTCGGAGAATATTCGGATTTATATTTAAAATCTGATGTCCTACTACTATGTGATATTTTAGACGAATTTGTTTAGATACATATAAGTTGGATCCAGCTCAATATTATACTGCACCTGGATTATCTTGGGATGCAATGTTGAAATATACAAATATTGAACTTGAACTGCTAACTGACATTGATATGATAAATTTTTTCAAAAAAGGCATCCGTGGAGGTATTAGTCAATGTAGCGATAGGAAGCATATAGCAAATGATAAGTTTCTGCCTGATTTCGATCCCAATGAGCAATCATCATTCATTTCATATTTGGATGCTACAAATTTATATGGACATAGTATGTCACAACCATTACCTACATCTGATTTCACTTGGCTAACTCGAGAAGAAATCACAAATTTAGACATTATGGCTGTGGCAGACAATGATCCATATGGATATGTCCTTGAAGTTGACATACATTATCCTCAAGAATTGCACGATAAACATTCCGACCTTCCTTTTCTCGTTTTCCAAAAGCAAAATTCCAAAATTGATTCCAAATTTGAATGATAAGCGAAAGTATGTGGTTCATTATAAAAACTTGAAACAGGCTGTCAATAATGGTTTGATTGTTATGCATACTCATAGAATCCTAAGATTCAAGCAGTCATGTTGGATGAAGCCTTACATCGATCTCAACACTCAAATGCGTAATAGATCTAATAATAAGTCTGAGAAAGATTTATATAAGTTGATGAACAATGCAGTTTATGGCAAAACGATGGAAAACGTTGACAATAGGATCGATGTGAGGCTTGTTACACATTGGCAGAATGCTCACAGAAGTATGGGAGCGGGCGCTCTGATTGCACGACCAAACTTCCAAAGTTGCACAATTTTTAATGAAAATTTCGTTGCGATTCAAATGGGTAAAGTGAAAGTGTATTACGACAAACCACTGTATTTGGGATTCTGTGTTTTGGAATTATCCAAGACTGTAATGTACGATTTTTTACTATGGATGTATAAAGAAAGAATTCGGTCAGAATGCTTCTCTGCTCTACACCGATACAGATTCTCTAATTCTGAAAGTAAATACCGACAATTTTATGATTTCATCAGCACCAATATAAATAGATTCGACATATAATTACATTGAACATAATAAATGCGGCATACCTGTAACAAATTCAGTCGTGGGTAATTCAAAGATGAGTTTCCCAATGATCCAATAATTAGTTTTTATGGTACAGGTGCGAAAGCAGACTATGTTCAAGCTCTAGCAACAGAACTAAAGAGAGCAAAAGGCGTGAAGAGAGATCTGTGATAAAGAATCAATTGACATTAGAGGATTAAAAGAAAATAGTTAAATGGTGTAAAATTTCAGAAGATGAACCTTTCAGAACATCTCAATGATATATACGGAAGAAAAAAAAAGTAGCACTATCATATGATGATATAAAATTCATAATTCCCAATACAACACAAACCCTCCCTTGGGGTCACAATGACATTGAGTTCTATCAGTGCGATCCCAATGAAACTATTCGTATATGTAATAACATAGTTAAATCTTTTTCTCAAGAATATGGCATGAATTCCGAAAGTAGATTGGATTATTTAATCGCATTATTGAGGCAGAAATAACTGAATAATATCATTCGCAATACTCAAATTAACTGGAAAATGCATAGTTGAGTTGTTAAAATAATTAATATACATAGCATTGACATAAGTAATGAGAAAATAAAAGTATTGAGGCATACTATTGTGTTTTATTTTGAATAGGAGTAGTGAATCCTCAAAATAATTCAATTTTCAATCTGCGTCCGCGAATCAGAAATTTGTGCAATTATCGCTTCGCGGATACGAAAAAAAATCAACCAGCGAATTAAATTAATTCGTTGCCGCAGATTAAATTAGTCCGTTGACCACTTCACGATAAGATGTCCGCTTCGCAAATATACCGCTTCGCGGTAGAAAAGTCCGCTTCGGTAGAAAGTCCGCTTCGCAAAAATCCACTTCGCGGATCCCGCTTCGCGGTGAAACGCCGCTTCGCGGTCGCAAAATTTTCGAACCGCGAATTGAATTAATCCGTGGCCGCGGATTAAATTAGTTCGCGGATCGATTGCGGATCGAGATAAAATTAAATCCAGAGATCGCGGATTTGCGGCCGCAGGCCGCGAATCCGCGATCGCGGATTAAATTTTTCTTCGATTCGCGGATTGATCCGCGGATTAATTCAATTTGCGGCCGCGAATTGATATAATTCGCGGTTCGGAAAATTTTTTGCGACCGCGAAGCGAGCGTTTCACCGCGAACCGGTGTATCCGCGAAGTGGATATCTTATTGCGAAGCGGACTTTCTACCGCGAAGCGGACTATTCTACCGCGAAGCGGTATATTTGCGAAGCGGACATCTTATCGTGAAGTGGTCAACGGACTAATTTAATCTGCGGCAACGAATTTAAGTTGATTAATCTCTACGTAGATTGGTACGTAGATATTTCATATTTTATATTAGAATTTCATATATGTCTGATATTTCATATATGTTAATTCGTCCGGATAGAGGCTTATATATCTTTAGATCTTTGTCACAATGATCAGTGTGAATTTATCCATGTTAGTGGAAAGATGAGCAATGTTATAGACAAATTTGGTCGCAAAAGGAAATGTAATCATACTTCAATCATACATAGACCTACTGGTGTTGGTTTAAAGCACACACAAGATGGAGACTATGATATGCAGGGCAAACGATTGAGGAATGTTGGTGATCCAATTGATGCGAGCGATTGTGTAACCCTCACATATCTCGACAATCAAATAACAGACACGAAGGAAGTTACTCTTGCTGCTGTACAAGCATCCGTTCAATCAGCAGTGGACATTGTATTAAAAGAATTGAAGCGTTGGAAAAGAAAAAATTCATGCACTCATGGAAGGACATCTGATCAAGCATTATTGCATGTTCCCACCACCTGGTTGCCAACCCAACATGTGATTGAAGATCCTCAGTATATGTAAAATATATGATGTAGTTAAAGAAATCTGTTTTCTGTGTGTTATTTGAAAGAAATAAAATTGGAAAAGATGCTAAATTGTGTGTTTTATTTAGAATTTGATGGAATATACTCAAAGTTTGGTGACAACTTTCAGAACATTAATCGATATTTCATCAGACCAGATAGAAAATGCCATAGAAAATAAATCACAAGTCAACTATCTTAGCAGCTGAATATCAGCAATATTTGTAGCTAATGATCTGTAAGAAAAATATTAGTGATATTTATATATTTTCCCAAATATGATACTAAAAAGACTTCATAAAGCCGAAGATGGCGCCCAGCACGCAATCCTGTGTGACCAACCAAATAACCAATTATTCATATGTACACCAATCAGCTTTATGAAGTCTAGGGGAAAATCAACACTATTCAAAATTATCAACTAAACATTATTAGATATTATTTGAGATATTTATCACGATGTTCCTTATATTTCACCCTCATAAAATTTAAAAATGCTAAATTTTGCTGATATTGAGCCTCGCGATTGGGATTCAATTTTCCAATTCTTCCATTCGTTCTTTCAATTTGAAGCCTGTCGAAGGTGTTCATCATATTCTAATTGAACTTGCCTCAATTCGTCATAAGATGAACAAGAACGTTCGACCTCCCCTCAACCTATCCATTGTCTCCTCCAATTGTCGACTAAAGGACAATGCAATGTCTGGAATTGAAGACGATGATGGATTGACTTTCCAACTCTTTCCCACCTCCGACCTTGGGCGATGTTGGTATAGGTTTAGCTGAAGCAACAGATGGTCTACGATAATTACCATCGATCGGTTTAGCCACCACCGGTGCTAGGGTCCACCACGATGGCTGTGTCGGGTACTACATTTCGCTGCCGCCTATTACTGGCGGCCCGTGCAGTTGGCATGGCGTATGGGCTGTATTTCCTCACACCATCCTTAAACCTCTGCAGTCCCGAACACTTGGCAGATCCTCTCTTGGAGACTTTTGCCTTTATTGGAACCTGCTTTTTCGGAATCCGAACACCTGCGCTTCATGCTCAACTTCGATGGTCCAGCGTCGTTCAGGGATGGTACAGGTGACAAAAGAGTTGGCAATGACTTATTCCATTCGGAACATTGTGATAATCTATCATCCTGAATCACTTCACCTTCTCTTTGGGATGGTCCCGCCACACTAGCTTTACGACTATCACGTTCATCACCATCTCCTCCAGGGCGAGCCAAAGCCATGATATTCATGATTGTCAGTGCAGCGGAAGCATCCTGCGATGGGGTGGATTTCTTCATGATGAAAATCTGAAACAAAGCTGAAAATGTTAGATCGATACCAGCGAGCAGAGTCGAAGGAATGATTGTTTCGATCCAGCACTCGTAGTTTTATGCCTTTTCCCCACTCTTTGGAAGGAGGAGTCCATGAGCGCATGCGCTGGCAATATGCAGGATGGTGATGCTTTACACGCCTTAGGCGAGTGCATGTTTGGGGAGGGTATTGAAGTTATTTCTACGGCTCATCTTCTAGTTTCGATATGTGTGAGTTTCTTGGAGTGGGATTGAGACCAAAATAATATAAATTCAAATCCTTCAATGGTAGGACTTCATTCGAAAACTAGTATCTTGTTGAGAATAAATCAAAATGTGCATCGAACGAAGTTGAAGAGTCATCAACATGATGGAAGAAATCAATATTCAAGAGGAAGCAGGCTTCATGGAAGAAGAGCAGAAGCAGATGCTGCAGGTGAGCAGATGCTGCAGAGGTAGAATCCAGCAGCAGAGTGGACCCCGTCAACGATGAGGGAGCAATGGTTGACGAAGATGATCATTAGTGCCGATGATGAGGGGTTAGGAGATGACGTCTCGACGACCTGGATGAGGTGTTGTCCAGAGGTAGGGTAATCAATACCGCCTCGATTGCTCACCAGGATATCCTGTACTGTGTCAAACTACAGATAACAGAGGTGATGACGAGGGATGGGATGGCGAGATTTGTGTTTGAGTGTTTCTCCACATTCAGCGGAATGATCAATTTCCATCAGCGGTGTCGGGCTTTGGGATCTACACCTGAGGAGGAAGTTGAGAGACATCGAGATGAAATTTTGTGCCCGCTGCAAAATTCCATTATTTCAGGTAAAATTGGCAGATATATGTTGCTATTGCAATAGTTAGTTTCATTTGAAATAATGGATCAGAAATGATTGTTATATATATATATTGTATATTTTTTAAATATAAATTTATTTTGATGTTGACTTTTTTTTGAATAAAGTACCTTTCCTAATAACAGTCCTATAATTTTTCTAACTTCAACAATAAACATTTCTGCATATGGTGAAATTGGTTTCAATGCATAAACAGATTTTTCTGAATCATTCAAATAATTCTAACACGTCTGAGCTCGAATTAATTTTCCTTTAAAGCGAATAGATCAATGTTGAAATAAAAATAATATATCATTTAGTCTCACATAAAATATTCTTATAAATTGGGAGACTTAGAATTTTTGAAACTCGAAATGATCGAGCGCATCCTACTACGCACTTCATCCCTCCACTCCTCTGAATGATATAAATAGAGTCGCACATCGATCATCTCCTCACTTTTGATCATGTCAGGTGTAACTAAAGCTCTGCTGACTCGAGTGAATATGTGTGGAGCGTGGTGATTCACCACCTCCAAGTTTGTTGACCGTCAGCAGTTGGTCACATCCCAAATAGCAGAGGTCGGTTCCAGCAGTGACCTTATGGAAGCGTCGACTTCAGGACCACCAATGGATTGGGGATCGGACTCTGATTCAGAGTCATCTTCTGAGTCTTCTTCTGACTCCGAGTCATCTTCTGATGGGGACAACCTTTGGGGGTGAGTGACGAGGAAGGTATGCTGGATGACCACATTTGCACCGATACTTGCGGGTGTGGAGCGACGCGGAGTGGCGAAGAAACTACCATGATTCCTGGTGGGACTATATGCGCATACCAGACTCACCACGCAGACGGCCGGCCGTACTGCAACCGGTGGAGGACTGAAGTGTTGGTGGTTAGTGATGATGATGATGATGTCATCATGATAGACTCGGACGGATGATGTCATGTAATAGATTAGAGGTGGAGTAGATATTGAGGGTAAATTTTTGAAGGTAGTACTCACAGGATGATGCGATGGTTGGGGCATCATCCACAGGGTCTGCGCGCGCGCGCCACCCTCTACTCCACCCAAGAATTAATTTTTGAATAATAAAATAGTTATACATCAGAATGATGAAAGTTGAATAACATCGATGCGCCCACAATGATATATGACAAACAAATTTTAAATATTACTTGGGCACCGAGAACATAATGTTATAAAGTTAAGAATAAGCAAAAACTTATATCTAGTGAAATCATTATATATATATATATATATATATATATATATATATAGTCAAATATGGATCTCACTTGGGAAAATGAAACATGATGTTATATAGCTAATACTATACATTTATTCATCAATCACAAAATCTTTGATGGAATATTTTCAGTCTATGAACAGCATTCAATGTTGGATCAATAATGTTAGCAGCTTCATTTATTCTTCTTCGGAATCTCATTCGATCTGCAGCCACATATGCCAATACGTCTTTCTTGAATTTTTATATGCATAACTCCAGCTACCAAATAGTAGGTTTCATTATTATTTTCATTTATCATCACTCTTTCATAGTGGTGTACGTGTGTGTATATGTGTGATGTGACTTATTCAAACTACATAATTCAAATGAAGTGATTATATTGAATATTACATATATATATATATATATATATATATATATATATATATTTCTGTTGTGGATTATCTGACACAAATGAAGAAAAGAATTATATTTCATTATATTTTATTCATACATGTTAAGGATATAAAAAATCTATGGAATCATCCGAATCAAGACATATCGTTTCATCCGAGTCGTAGACTGAATCTCCTGCATGTGCATTGACTTGAAGATCTTCTTCTTCATTGGGCACCCATCGCTCCAAATTATGGTCCCATATGACGGCGCGGACGGTAGGTTGTTAGTCGTCTCCTTTCTCGCATTTCTCTATCAACTCTTCTATAGTCATTGAAGTTGAACTGACTTGATTGTCCTGGATAGATGCACTATCCGAAGGATTTGGTGTAACTTCCTGGGGTTGTACGGGACCAGTGGTAGAGTCAGCTTCACATAAAACTTTAGACATTTTGGATGCTAGTGTGAAGGAATGAATCAGAAACCATTCAATTTATAGATATCGAATGAATATGAGAATACAGTTAGAAGTAGCGGGAGTACCCCCTCCTACACATGAGTGTAGATGGAAGGGAGAGTGCCGAAAATATGTGTATAAAAGGTGACACACATGCCTACTACATCAGATTAAAGTTTCAATCTTTGATTCTTACATTGAGTTTGAAAATATCATTAAAGTGTATTGAAATGAATACCGCCGAAAGTTGCAGCATTTTATCAACTTTGTTGGGTGATGGAGCTGAGAAGTATTTGTCAAATGATGTGATTGCAGAATTGGGTCAACCTGAACATTCCAACACTACAACACCAGATGATTTGCGGGATTTTGCTATGGCCGAGTTTATCATGATGACTGATGAACCAACAATAGTGTAACGTAAATAAACTTAACTTGGTTTTAATAATTTATTTCACACCTAAATCTACAACTTAATTTATATTACGCCACTGTATAGCTCGATCGTATGGGCTCGTTCAGACTGTCCGTGCCATCTTGAGGGCTACCTATTTATCTCCGTCACATATCCTGATCTTCGAATTCCGGCAGTTGGCGACCAGCATGTTCCAATCGTTTCCAATATCGACCGTTGCTTCACGGCAGAGCGACTGGACTGTTCTCGAACATCTCCGGGATGACCTCATCGCTGTCGACGGCAACGCGCGAGGCGACAGGTCCGGCCTAGGTTCGTTACATTGCTCTTTCTTAAAGACATTTCTGTCCCGAAATTTCATCCTTGGAGGTGACGATATCTGCATGACTCTCATCTGCACCGTGAAGTTCGATGGAAGTAACACTCCACGGTCTTCATGATCGGTCGTGGAAGAGGGTTACAGCAAACCAAAATCTTGAGCCGCTGGATCTGAATATCGCCTCCAGCATACTTCTTATGACTCTCCAGTCCAACCCATCAATACCACAGGACAATTTTGAATTGCTAGATCCACCAGATTCTGGTCCACCATAGTATCTCTTAGTTTGGTGAGACTCTTCCAGACATCTTCATAGGACGGTTTATCTTGGGAATGCCTCTGGTAACAGGGTAGTAGATGTTTCTCTGGCCTTTCTTCAACTGTAGCACCCCACCAACTTCTGGATTCTGCTCCCGCAGTGTTTGGAGTTGACCAAATTTCTTGGAGAACACTACGGCGATGCCCCTGACATTCGAAGATCTTCTGCCACAGTGCGCTAGTGCGTAGTCAGCAGGCACCTCGAAAAGGTCTCGTGACTCCTCTCTAGTAACCCCATGTAGAACTTTCTGCCCGTTTGAATACAAGGACATAAACTTCGAACGTCATATCATCCTCCGGTGGCTTGAGGGTGCGAACTGGTCATGGTTTCCAGCGTAAGGCCAACCTGTTGAAATGGACGACCCTTGGTTTCCTCGGATGGCTTATGGATTCGGCATACAAGGTCGTTTATCCTTTTCACGATTTTATACGGGCCTTCCCGAAAGTTCCGCAACTTTGGTGATAGTCCACGACGACGTTTGGGGTTGTACAGTCAAACCAGGTCATCAACCTTAAATCCTCCAGCGTCGGCCTTGATGTCATAGGTCTTCTTCATTTTATCGCTTGCACTCTGAATGTTCAACCGGACTCGTTCGTGGATGTCGTCCATTCTCTGCCGAAGTTTGCTGACGTAGTCCTCTCCCACAGTGTCTTGTCCTGGCGGTATCCCAAACTTCAGGTCACAAGGCAGTCGCAGTTCTCGGCCCATTATAATACTAGCAGGAGTTTGACCGGTTGACTCCTGTACTGCGGATCGATAGGCCATCAGGAACAAATGAAGATACTGGTCCCAGTCTCTTTGATGGTCAGAGACAACCTTGGACAAGTGGCGGTTGATCGTCCTGTTCATCCGTTCCACCATTCCATCGGACTGCGGATGTAGGGCCGTGGTTCTTGTCTTGCGGATGTTCAGCAGTAGACATATTCTCTTGGAAAAGGTTGGATTCGAAATTTCTGCCTTGATCCGGAGTGCAGCTCCATTGGAATACCGAATCGACATATCCATTCTTTCACCAAGACGTCGGCGACGGTGATGGCTTCCTGGTTGGCAGGGGCATAGGCTTCCGCCCACTTACTGAAGTAGTCCATTGCCACAAGGATGTATTTATTCCCGTGGTCGGATACGGGAAACGGGCCGGCGATGTCAATGGCGATTCTCTGCGGCTGCCTACGTTGTACTGACGCATCGGGGCCTTGGGTCGTATTCGAGGTCCATTGCTAGCAGCGCATACAGCGCACTTTCTGCACCAGTCCTGACGTCAGCTTGACAATTGGCCCAGTAAAACCGTTGCCTCACTTTCTGCAGGGTCTTCGTCACTCCCAGATGTCCTCCGGCGACTCCATCATGGATTTCCCGCAGCACTTCCTCTCTTCTGTTCCTGGGAACAATTATTTGGCGTCTGTCTTCCCACCAATATCGGCCTCCAACACACGTTTCAGGATCCCATTGTCCAGAATAAGAGAGTTCCATTGTGCCCAATAGGACTTAACAGCCGGCGAGTAACCTGCGACTTCCTGCCATGATGGTCTTCGATTGCCCTTCTTCCAGCTGACGACTAAGCCAAGGTCGGGGTCTCTTGGTCTTTCTGGATCTTGCTGTCATTCCAGTTGTCATCCATTGCCGCGGTTCTACAAAGTGTTGCTTCTCTTTCTGCTCGTCGGCAATGTGAGCAATCATCTGACATGGTCTTCAGGACAAGGCATCTGCATTCTTATGGCTAGTTCCGGCTCGATGTTCGATCTCGAAATCGAATTCTCGGAGTCTCTCGATCCAACGTGCTACTTGACCCTCAGATTTTTGAACTGTAAGAGCCATTTGAGAGCTGCATGGTCAGTTCTCAACAGGAATCTTCTTCCATACACGTACTTGTAGAAGTGTTCCACTCCCTTTACAACAGCTAACAGCTCTCGCCTGGTGACACAGTAATTGCGCTTTGGTTTGCTAAGCGTCTTGCTGAAATAGCCAATGACCTCTCTCCTGTCCCTCCTGGATCTGAGATAGACAGCTCCAAGTCCCACGTTGCTGGCGTCCGTATCCAAAATGAATTTCCCTTGGGTAGGGATAGCTCAGTATAGGTGCGTTGATCAAAGCTCCTTTCAGCTTCCTGAATGAGTCTTGACATTCTTCGACCACTGGAACTTTGTTTGGCCTTCCGTGAGCTTGGTCAGTGGTTTAGCGATGTTGGGAATCCCAGCACATATCGGCGATAGTATGTGCATAAACCAAGGAAACTTCGAAGTTGGTGAATGTCTTATGGGATGGGCCAATCCTTAACAGCTTTGATCTCTCTGGTCGTCCACCGCTACCCCTTTCCCCCAGAGACAACGTGGCCGAGGTATCGTATTCTTTTGGAACAGATGTCATTTCTTAGGGCTCAGCTTCAATCCGGAGTTCCTCAGTCGCAGGAATACTTCCTCCAAGTTTTTCACGTGGTCCTCAAACGATCTGCCGACCACAATTATGTCGTCGAGATACACTAGACACGTGTTCCATGAGAGTCCCTTTCAGTACTGTTTCCATCAATCTTTCGAATGTGGCGGGAGCATTACAGAGCCCGAATGGCATAACGGTGAACTGCCACAATCCTGAGCCGATGGTAAAAGCAGTCTTTTCTCGATCTTCCTGAGCCAGTTCTACTTGCCAGTATCCACTCTTCAGATCAAGGGTCGAGAAAATCGTGGAACCAGCCAACGTTCTAGGGTGTCATCTATTCTCGGGAGAGGGTAACTGTCCTTCTTCGTGACATTATTAAGTTGGCGATAGTCTACACAAAAGCGTGTCGATCCATCCTTTTTCTTCCACCAGTACGACTGGAGAGGACCAGGGACTGTCAGATGGTTCGATAACTCCTTCTTTTCCCATATCGCTGACTATTTTGTCAGCCTCTTCCTTCTGGCAAGAGGAAGTCTTCTTGCTGATTGCCGGATCGGTCGGGCACCCCAGTATCAATCTTGTGCTGGACCACATTAGTTCGACCCCTTTTCCTTGTCCGGTATCGAAGATGTCTTGGTACTTTTGACTAAATCCTTAGTTTGGGCTGTTGAGATGGTTTTATGTCTTTGGAGGAGATGGCAACTAATTTTTCTAGTTCTGTGGGCAAGTTGTTGGGTTGGCTAATCGTACCTTGTACACTCCGGATCACTGAGGAAATTGACGAGCAGTGCCCCAATATTGTTCCTTTCTTCAAGGTCACTGGAAAATAATTGACATTCATGACCCTTACCGGCAACAAATTTGTCAGCACGCAACAAGGTCTTCCCTAGTGCAATCCCTCCTCCAATTTTCTCATCATGAAGTTTGGGCTCGAACATCACCATGCCCCCCCCACTGCTCGCACTCCGTCCAGGCGAGCCTCCAGAATGGTTTCAGCCCTCTCAGGTAGCTACATCTTCAGCCAACAACACACGGATCAACTCTTCACTTGCTCCCATGAAGCACCAGCTCTTCTCCGTTGACACGTAGGACGCCGTCTTTGAAATCTAATTCAAACCTCTTGGAATTCATGATGTCCATTCTGATGAGTGCATCGTCTGCGATGTCCGCTACAAGTGCCTGATGTTTCACTTTAGTGCTGCCTCAAAATTATTTCAATCGGTAGCTCGCCATAACAGTAGCTGGCTCCCTGTTGCTGTGCGTAGCTTCCAAGTTGTCGGTTCAATCTGTTCCGGTGTTCTGGCAAAGGAAGCCTGAGAATTGTCCTAGTCGCACCTGTATCTAGCAGCATGGTGCAAGGCTCCGTTATTGATGAGACCGTCTACGAAGACACCTTTGTTCTGTCGTTGAAGGATAGCGACATATGCGTTGTTAACCGGGCTTGCTGGACACATGCCGACGATTGTCCCTTCTCGTCGACCTTCTTTAGTTTTCCTGCATCGGAGTCGATGAATGTTGGACATTTGCTACGCACATGTCCAATTTTGCCACAATTCCAGCATCTTATCTGTCTTTCCTCAGGCAAAAATTCATTAATCACATTCCTTATGGCAGCTTCCAAATTAGCAGGCTCCTGTGAATCTTCCTCAATCATTCGGACTTTACTCTGGCTTTTGCAAGATTGTTTCGCTCCTCGAATTCCAAAGCGCGTACCAGTGCGTCTACGAGATGTGTGGACGGGCTAGTGTCAACGCTTGTCTGGTTTCTTGGTCACGGAGTCCATCCAGGAATGCTTGAACCGCTAGTCGCTCCATTACATTTTCTGGTGTGGCTGGATATGCAGACGAACCAAGCGTGCAATGTCAGTTTCTGAATTCTTGTAAGGATTCGCCCGATTTTGGCAGCGATTTTTCAGCTGGGAGTGGTATACGTGTTCCAAAATGGGCGTGGCCATATCGTAATTCTAGATGTTCAATCAGCTGATCATAGTCCTCCTGTTCTTGGCGGTAAGAGTTTGTAGAATATTCTGCTTCTCCACGTAATGCAAGTGTTAGTGCTAGCTCTTTCCCTGCATTCCATCCATTTGCTTTGGCCGCTGCTTCAAAACTGTCGGCGGTAATTTTCCCATGGAGTTTTTCCGTCGAATTGAGGCGGCTTCATGGAAAGCTTCCCTATTTCAGAAATGACCTTGACATCTTAGTATACCCTCTGAACTTTATCCAAGTTCAAACTCAAGTCCAGCATTGCATTTTGTTAACCATCTCTGTGGAGGGCGCACTATCAATTCTTTTTTCCAGCTACTGATCGTTTCCTTCATCTTGTCCATCTCTGCCTCGATTTGGTTCCTATTCTTTTTCTAGACGATTCGCCACACCACAGAGTTCTTTTAAGGCCTTCTGTGTTTTCTAGGAGCTTATCTTCCAGGCTTCTTGAATTTTCTTGAAGCTTCTCTTCCAGATTTATAGAATTTTCTTGAAGCTTCTCTTCCAGATTTCTAGAATTTTGTTGCAGTTCTTCTTTCAAGGATTTAGTAGTTTCTCGAGTTTATTCATTACCAAACTTAAATCACCTCCGGAACTTCGAATAAAAAATGTTTCGGGGTCCTCACCTTCTTGTATAAGTCCTTCTGCAAGTCTTTCCTGGAGTAATTGCTTTTTACCCGTTGTTTCCGTTCCCTTTTCTCCAATACCTGTTTCAATCTCTACCTCCAAGTCCGCAAGGCGCACTTTTCTTGAACACATTTTGTCTTTGACGAGGTATCAGTCTGTTTCACACGAAAAAGTTTATCAGTTTGTTAAAAATTCACTTCGCGAATTCTTTTCCACGGGCCACCAGTCTATTGTCTGTTTCACGCAAAGAGTGTAACAGTTTATATTCCCACGCACAAGACACGCACAATTGTCCACTTCGCGAAAACAGGGCCACTGTCTATTTTGGGCGTACAAAAAGGTCTATCAATTTATTTTTCTGACTATCCACTCCACGATCACTTGTCTATTTTCAAAATCTCACTTCCGACACCAATTGTAACGTAAATAAACTTAACTTGGTTTTACAATTTATTTCACACCTAAATCTACAACTTAATTTATACGCCACTGTATAGCTCGATCGTATGGGCTCGTTCAGACTGTCCGTGCCATCTTGAGGGCTACCTATTTATCTCCGTCACAGAATTCCCTGATCTTTCGAATTCCGGCAGTTGGCGACCAGCATGTTCCACATCGTTTCCATCATCGACCGTTGCTCTCACGGCAGAGCGACTGGACTGTTCTCGAACATCTCCGGGATGACTATCGCTGTCGACGGCAACGCGCGAGGCGACAGGTCCGGCCTAGGTTCGTTACAATAGCAACAGCAACAACAATTGATTATTTGGAGCGTGATATTGAAATATCTGAATTATTGCCAACCTGTTCTTCGCTGCCCAATGAGGAGGAAGAGAAAGTAAGACGGGTGAAAATAGAGGAGAAATACAGTCGATGTTACCGACCTGGTGGTTCCAAAGCCCGCTTCTTCCAAGGCTAAAGGAAGGTCAAAAAAGGCAATTCAAAGAGAACAGCATCATCATCATCTCTACCCCAGATTCCATATCAACGTCACTATTGAATTTCATTGATCTTTCATCGTATGCCCCTGCAGAAATGTGTTGGAATTCAAAAGTTGGTGAAAAGAGGCATCCTTGATAAGAAAGCAGTCCTTGCTCAGTGCGACGAAAAGGATCAAAGTTTGCAAGAGGACGTGAAAACATAGCTATACTTCAGGAGCGCATTGCAATCATGAAGAGGGATTTGGCAAAAGTTGAAAATCAATATGATTCTCTGCTAGCCAAAGTTGATGTGGAGCGGAGAAATAACGATGATTTACGCAAAAATGCAGAGAAGGAGCTGAATGAATTCCACAACACCAAGGAAGCTGTCATGATGACATATCAGAAGTGCATAAAAGACTTGAACAATGTATTTCACAGTGATAGTGAATAGTTTTAATTTAATAAATGTATTGAATTGAGCATATTGAATTTGAATGTGCAAATGTAATTGTGTGGGTTGTGGACAATTAAAATAAAAATACTTTGAAGCATAAACTAGTTTATTATTTTAAAACATTATATCATATAGAAATATTACAAAATGGCATTCTTTGAGATCCATGAATTGTGTTCATTGGAAAACCTAACCATTTGACAAACACTTTTGGCCTTTTCTCTTCAATATCTTCTCGACAAGGTACACGTCAGGATTTTGAGTTTTCTGCAATTCAGCTTCATAGAAGCAGCCTTGAATAGGATTCTTATCCATGTCTTCGAGAATGTATGTTGGTGGATATGTACTTTGGCTTTGACGACTTTGAAAACCGTGGGGGAAGTTGGCTTCCCTAGCCCTTTTCGAATAAATTTTTATACTTGCTTATA
>JAFIRS010003466.1:0-133075 GCA_018342105.1 Gonioctena quinquepunctata
GGAAGGCAAAACCAAAGGATTTCACAAATATTGTATTGTTTCAATGTACAATAATGCGTCCTCTAGTAGCCATTCATGTGAGGTTATCTACGGTTTTCCGTCCACGATTTGTGACGTGTAGAGAGTCGCAGTTGGGATGGAGAAAATTTCACGCGCAGCGCTGCCAAGTTTCCCAAATATCATAGCCACGATTTTGATGCTTATTTGTGCATATTTTTCTCAATAATGAGTGATTGTTGATGATTTTCGACCATAATTTATAGATTAATTCTTAAAACAATTTGCAAAACATGTCAATTTCCGAATCATGAACTCATTATGAATAGCCAAAAAGCAAATGAGTCTTTAATAAAAGAATAAGTTTAATATAATTCATATATATTGTAAAATCCACTCTTAAAATTTGTACAATTTGTCGATGTTATCACGTGACAGCAAACGCGCCTGGGACTACTAGAGGACGTATTATTGTACATTGGAACAATACAATATTTGCGAAATCCTTTGATTTTGCCTTCCATGATATCACTACAGTCAGTCATCCAGCAAGAACAAACACAAGCAGCAAATTAAATATCCAGAACGTTTAGAGCGATATCGAAGGGCCTGATACTAATATACTCTAATATTCTAAATGACAACTTAATGACAACAATAACACATACGAGTCATCTGATGTCATAATATGGCCGCAAAGAATGCGCGCGCGTTTACCTGTAAATTTGAATCCCAGTTCACGTTTTAATTTATTACTGAGTGAAATATTGAAATATACAGAAATGAATTATGTACGATGTAGAATAACATATATTTTTTCGGGAGATATGCAAGTTGCTACAAGTTATGGTTATGAGTGAAAACATTAAATATAATATTATCATTATTGGCAAATGTTTACTGATTTTTCCAAACGTAATGGCCGAACGATGGGTACTTTTCGACCAAAATGATATCAATTACCCATAGAATACACCTGTAGTCTCAAATAGATTGGGGCGCCGCCTCGAAGACAGAAAAGAATAAAAACTGTAATTTTTGACACATTTTCGGTTTTATCTCGGTTAATACTGGACGAACATTAACAATTTTTTCATCAAAACGATCTGAGTAACACATAGTCTCAAATCAATTTGGGGCACCGTCCGGAAGACAACAGAAAATAGAAGCTGTCATTTTTGACATATTTTCGCTTATATCTCGGTTAATACTGGACGAACGTTAAAATATTTACCAAAACAATCTAAATAACCTATAGAATGCACCTATACTCTCAAATCAATTTGGGGCGCCGAAATTTTTTGTCCCCGGTTTTAAATCTGAATATGTCAAAGTTAATATTGACGAACTGAAATATTTTTTTCATCAAAACATTTGAAATAACCAACAGAACGCACCTATAGTCTCAAAACAATTTGGGACACCGTCTGGAAGATAGGAAATGGATAAAACTGTCATTTTTGACATATTTTCGCTTTTATCTCGGTTAATACTGGACCAACGTTAACAATTTTTCCACCAAAACGATCTGAGTAACCCATAGAATATACCCATAGTCTCAATCATTTGGGGCACCCCCGGAAGACACGAAAAAGAAGTTATCTCGGTTAATAATACTGGACGAACGTTAAAAATATTCTCACCAAAACAATAGGATAGAGTGCACCTATACTCCCAAATCAATTTGGAGCGCCGAAATTTTTTGTCCACGGTTTTAAATCTGAATATGTCAAAGTTAATATTGGACAAAATAAAATATGTCAAAAATGGCAGCTTCTATTTCTCCTGCCTTCCGGAATGTGCCCCAAATTGATTTGAGACTATGCGTATATTCTATGGGTTTCTCAGATCGTTTTGGTGAAAAAATTGTAAACGTTCGTCCAGTATTTACCGAGATAAAAGCGAAATGTGTCAAAAATTACAGTTTTTATTCTTCTCTGTCTTCGAGGCGGTGCCCCAATTTATTTGAGGCTACAGATGTATTCTATGGGTAACTGATCATTTTGGTCGAAAATTACTGATCGTTTGGCCATTAGCTTTGGAAAAATCAGTAAAAGTATGCCAAAAATGATGTTATTATATTTAATGTTTTCACTCATAACCATAACTCATAACTAGGAAAGAGATATCCGAAATGACTTCTAAGAATTATTCTATGATTCATGGTCGAAAATCATCAACAATCATTCATTATTGGAGAAAAATATGCACAAATAAGCATCAAAATCGCGGCTATGATATTTGGGAAACTTGGCAACGCTGCGCGTAAAATTTCCTCCATCTCAACTGCGACTGAAAACTGAAGGTAGAGCTCATCCAGTATTGAAACGACCACTCTGGCCTTCCCCCACCTAACAACCAATTTTTCTCGAAGATACCCGAACCATTGTCTAACTGTGGCTATTGATAGAAATTCCATAGGCGTACCAAATTATTTGGTATAGGCGATTCACGAGACGTAGAACTTACAGTCCTATAACTTTCCTAACACTCCTATTTCTTTTTCCGCTACTGAATAGTACTTACCACTGGGCATTTTGGCAAGGTAACGAGTAAACTATTGCAAAGTTGAATAAATAACTGCACTACCTATTTATTAATTAAACAAATCTAACCTTTCAAATGCTACATGCCAAGACACTGGTGAAGATTCGCCGTAGCACAGCAAATCGTGTCCACTCGTGTTTTCCCCCTCTCTACCTACCAAACGGTCGTTTCAATACTGGATGAGCTCTAAACAAAACAGCCTTCAAGCTGGACAGTTACAACCATTCGACGTCACACCAATAGAAGGCGTGTTTGCTATCACGTGATGACATCCACAAATTGTACAAATTTTAAGATTGGATTTTACAATATATATGAATTATATGAAACTTATTCTTTTATTGAAGACTCATTTGCTTTTTGGCTATTCTTAATGAGTTCATGATTTGGAAATTGACATTTTTTGCAAATTGTCTATTACTTTTCTACTTAATCCAATAATTGTGGTGTCGAGAAGGTATTTCTAAAATAAATGTTATTGTTCGTTAACCATTCTTAGAACTTTAATTGCCCTGTGACCTCGTGTTCGGATCACCAAGCACCCACTATGCTAAGAGCTGGCTGCAGAAACCTGGCCGATCGAGTAACAGAATGAAATGTTTTTAAAAGTTGGTACTCACAGCAAACATAAGAAAAATTACCTACCGTCGGGGCAAAAGTACATTTTGCATGGCATTTTTTCGGAAAAAACAACCATACCAATGTAGCAACAAATTGGTAATACTATCGACATAAAGTAAATTCCGAGTGGTCGAGCGGTCTAAGGCGCCAGATAGATATAAGTGGTTCACGAAAGCGAGCGTGGGTTCAAACCACAGCTCTAGCAGTTTTTTTTTAATTTTTTTCCTTGGAAATTGAAATCTGTATGGGGTTAGGAATCTGTGTGCGGTTATAAATCTGTATGTGAAAATTAGATTTGAATTAATTTTCTAATATTAGATCTTTTTCACTAGTATACATGCATAGTAAAGTATGTGACAATAATATTTACAATGCTTGAATTAAATGGTGGTTTCCAAAACTGTACGCAGCATACCTGTGAAGAACACCTATACAGATAGTAATAGCATATGACGAGAAATAGGAAGTCTTGGGCCAATTATTTCTAACAGGCCTAGACGTGGTACTAATGTTTTTTCTGATAAAAAAAATGTTTAAACTTCAATTTGTAGTTGAAGCGATATAGTATCGAACCAAAAAATTGTTTTGTGCCAAGGCATTAGAACAAGATTCAACGAGACACTGAGTATTTTTTTTTAAATCTCGAAATAAAAAATTCAAGAGTAATACCAAGCTGTTACTCCATTGGAATGATCGCAGTACGAAAAATGACCCGGAAAGAAGGCATACAAAACTTGTGAACCAATTCTGCCCAGGTACTAAAATATTTTTCTTATGGTCTCTGAGGGTTCTAATATTTTAATGAAAAGGATTGAAAGGAATTTGATGGCAAGCTTTTATACAAGTGCACTAAAAAGGAAAAAATACTTTCTGTAATTGTAAAGAAATTATTTTTTCTTTCAGTACATTTTTATGAAAACTTGTCTTTATTTTTTTCTCAATAACTTTTGTTTAATTCTCTTATTTAGTCATTCATGAAATCCGTCATTCTATTGAATTTTGACAAAAATTGATAATCTATGACTCCAAAAAATCCACATACCAATTTTGAATGGAATCCGACCATGATAGAATAGAATAGAATATTTATTGGTCCTTTATGATCAAATACATGATATAGGATAGGTCACAATGGGCATATGTACAAACGACAGAAATTTTGGTAAATTGGAGTATATGTTCGGAGATTCAATAAAGAAAAGTTATGGAGCCACAGAGTTGTGACATAGAAATATAAAATAGGTCACTAAGTAGCAGTGTGTACATATGTAACATCAAATGATATAACGATACATCATAACAACATAGGAATATATAAAATAAAATATAAGATTACATATAAACATAGGTTACCACTATAACAATATAAAAATCCCCACAAAGTAAATTGACATGTACAGTTTACAGTTTTTCGATCACCTGAAATGGAGATATTCTATGGTGGAATAGAAACTATGGGTCGTTAAGAATAACCTGAGTTTTTTTTTGAATAATTTTAAAAGCTTGACATTTTTTATGTCAGAAGGTAGGTGATTGAATAGTTTTACTCCTGCCAGTGAAGGAGTTTTTTCATACAAACTTGTTGCGTGTTTTCGGATTCTAATTGAATCAGCGTATCTGGTTGGATATTGGTGTATGTATGAGTTCTTCGCTGAATCTTTCAAATTGCGTTTAATATAGCAAATGAAGCTGTATATATACATACAGGGAACAGTTAAGATATGGTGCTCCTGAAAGTACGATCTGCAGGAGTCCAATTTCTTCATATTGAATATTAGCCTCATAACCCTTTTTCGAGCCACGAAGACTCTATTGATTTCTGAGGCGTCCCCCCACAGAATTATGTTATATGACAAATGAGAATGAATAAGAGCGTAGTAGATATTTAGGAGAGTTGGTCGATCAAGTTTATTTTTCAACTGGAGTATAGCATAGTACCCACTGGAAGCTCTCTTGCATACATGGTTGATGTGAAGCTTCCAGTTCAATTTTTGATCTATATGTATTCCTAGGAATGTTGTGGTATCTGAGGATTCAACGATATTATTTTCAACGCGCACGTTCATCGGACCAGTATGAGTTTTCCTACCAAAGAATTGCATGGGGATTGTTTTTTTGCCATTTACCACTAATCTATTTGTTCTACACCAGGCCGTGAATTGGTCTACTATTACTGATAGTTTAATCTGTAGATATGAGGGGTTATCAGCTTCCTCAGCTATAGTTGTATCATCAGCAAACAGGATCAGACATTTAGAACGTATATGAGATGGCATATCATTAATAAACAAAAGAAATATGAATGGTCCCAGAACTGATCCCTGTGGGACTCCCAGGCCCATTTCGTAAAAATCTGACTTGCTGTTCCTCAGTTCTACCAGTATCCTTCTGGAACTCATAAATGACATAATCCACGAAAGAAAGTTGCCCCGAATGCCTATGGAGTAGAGCTTTTCTTCAATGAATCTAAAGTTTATCGAGTCAAATGCTTTGGTGAGGTCGAAAAACAATGCTCCTACATACTTTCCATCCTCCACTGGTCTGTAGACGTATTCCATGAAGTCAACGGCGGCAGTTTCTGTTGATCGACCAGGATGGAAACTATTTTGTGATTTGCTGATTATATTGTATCTTAACAAAAAAGGAAATATTTTATTGAATATACAGCGCTCGATCACTTTACTAATTACACTGGGAATAGTTATTGGTCTATAATTATCAAGTAAAAGTGGATCTTGTTGTTTATGAATAGGAATTATTTTTCCAATTTTCAACATATCAGGAAATACTCCAGACTCAACTGAGAAGTTAATTATATGTGCCAATGGTTTTGCGATATATTCGTTTATTTCTTTCAATACTTTGGTGGATAGGCAGTCCACACCAACTGAATTTTTGTTTTTTAGTTCGCAAATCACTGAGATGATTTCTTGCTCGTGTACTGGAGAAAAGTAAGAAGTGTTGGAGATATTAGCCATTTTGGTACATTCTTCAGTTGAGTTATTTCCAAACTTTGATTCAATTATGCTTGGCACATTTACAGATAACAAAACACGTCGTCTTCTTGGAGCCGCACTCTTGAATTCATGAGTTTAAGAAATCATGATGTCGGACTCCAAAAACACCCTCACACCAATTTTGAATGGAATCGGACTATAATCACAAAAGTCGTTGTCATCTTGGAGCCGCCATCTTGAATTAGTGAATGCTGACAAAAAAATCATGATCTTTGACCCCAAAAATCCCAACATATCAATTTCTATTGGAATAGGGCTATAAACATAAAACTCATCGCCATATTGCAGCCGTCATCTTGAATTCATGAATTTTGACAAAGAAATCATGATGTCCGACCACAAGAACCCCCACATACTAATTTTGAATAGAATCGAACTATAATCACAAAACTCGTCCGCCATATTGGAGCCGCCATTTTGTTTTTTTTCTGTCAGAAATTATATAATGCATTGTCACCGAAATTATGAACACCGACCAAATTTCACGTTAATCGAACAACTAGAAGTGGGTCAAAATTCACTTGCAAGATTTGAACTAATCATACATTGTGAAATTAAATAAAAGCTTGTTAAAACATTTCATTGTGTTTCTCGATCGGCCAGGTTCTCTGCAGTCAGCTCTTAGACATGAGAAAAGATTTGTTTTGGGAAGAATATTCCCCCCAAACAAATATTTTTTCAATTTCGAAGGAAAAAAAATAAAAAAAAAGCTGACAGAGCAGGCGTTTGAACCCACACTCACACATGACTCCTTTTCGTGAACCAGTCTGTCTGGCGCCTGAGACCGCTCGACCACTCGGAATTTACTTTATGTCGATAGTATTACCAATGTGTTGCTACATTGGTATGGTTATTTTTTTCCGAAAAAAGGCCATACAAAATGTACTTTTGCCCAGACGGTCAGTAATTTTTCTTATGTTTGCTGTGAGTACTAACATTTAAAAAACATTTTATTGTGTTACTCGATTGGCCAGGTTTTCTGCTGCCCGCTCTTCGGCTACAAGATGTGGAAGTGCGGGTAAGCATGTTGGAAATTCACAAAACAGTTCAGAAAAGATTGATATTGGCAAGTGGCAGGATAAAAGCTCGTGATTTTAAAACTAATTCAGGAGGATTCAAAGAAGGTGACCAGGTTTGGCTAAACAATCCACTTTGAAAGAAAGTTGTATCCCCCAAACTATATTGGGAAGCACCGTACGAGGTAAATAATGGGATCAATGATGTGGTTCACAGATTCCAACACAGCCCTAGCACTGAAAACTGAAAAAACTGAAAGTTATTCATCTGGAAAGACTGAAGCCCTATCATAGTGAACTGATGGTTTTTGATCGGGGCGAGGGGTTGGGCCAGTGTTACGCAATCGAATACACCACGCCACCGCCTGTTATCGAACGCCGTCGTCAGCACGAAATCTCCGGAACAAACAATCATCGAGAGGCTTCCAAGAATCGAGAAACAGCTGCCAGAAGTCTCTTAGTTCTTATAACATCAGTCCTAGTATATAGGATACCGTTGTTGTTTTCGAAAATAGGCGAAAGTAAAATTTGTATAAAGTGAAGTTCATTAGTGACCTGAGCAATAGTTCAAATGTGAACTCTGATTGAGTTATTTAATCGTTAGGGAACATTATTGTGTTGTTTTTATGGGGTGTAAATGAACGGATAATAATCAGTTGAGTGTTTTAATATATAAGTACAGTAAAACAAGCGCACTGCGCGCAAGTTATAAATCTGCTTCTTTACCCCCACTACCAAGCCGCTTTCACGCGCTCGCCCGTTTTTGGTCATGTTTCGCAGCATTTTAAAGCAAAATGAGAATCGATGATTTGTAGTACTATAATTCTTGCAATATGTTTTTGAAAAATTGAAAAAGGACTACCTATGACGCATCCAGGCTTGCTGCAATAATGTGCTTAAAAAAATTCAAATTGCAATTTTGCAAAAACTAATGATCTGACAGCGCCTGAGCTTTCTACACATGAAGTACATATCAATAACTACTAGTTGCGGAAAGCGGTTTTTCTGCGTTACTAATAATCCGATCGAGTATTGCCAGGAATCATTTTTTCTCATACGTCCATTGAGAGCATTGAGATTGCTTCATTAGTTTTCATGTTACAGGCAAAAAACGAAAAAAAAATAACACGATTTTTTACTCTTGAATATTATAACAATCGAGTATTGCCAGGAATCATTTTTTCGCATACGTCCATTGAGAGCATTGAGATTGCTTCATTAGTTTTTATGTTACAGGCAAAAAACGAAAAAAAAATTACACGATTTTTTACTCTTGAATATTATAACAATCTAGATGATCCGACAGACGTTGTCCTGTCCAAATTTCTATATTCCCTAATTTTGTTTCCTGAAAACTCTGGTCGCGTGGAATTTCTTTTTTCCTATGTTTTCTTTTGTGTTGTTTCATCTAAGTTATTCCGTTTTCTCTTTATCCCGTTGTCCGTTATCCCGTTACCGAGTTATCCCGTTTTCCAGTAATCCCATTTTCCAGTTATCCCGTTCCTCGTCATCCCGTTTTTTTTTGTATCCGGTTATACCGTTTTCCCATTATCCCGTTTTTTCGTTTTCCCGTTATCCCGTATTTTCGTTTTCTCGTTTTCCTATTATCCCGTTTACATGTTATCCCGTTTTATTGTTATCCCGTTTTTCCCCTTATCTCGTTATCCCGTTTTCAGTTCTTTATCCTGTTTTCCCGAAAAAAATTTGCCAAATCGCTCCAGTTGTTCTGAAGTTATGAGCTTACCAACAATTTTTGGAAGAATAGCTATGAGCTAAACTCCGCCAACTAAAATAAAGTCCATTTATTATCATTATATTATTATAAACAGACATTCATTTTTATTATATATTATCCATATTTTCCCAAAAACTTTTCCAGAACAAAGAAATTTCCAATAACTCTTCTAAAAATTCTTGCTTTTCCTATAAACCTTATTAGGAGTATTACGAACATTCATGAAAACAATCAGCCAAATCGGTCCAGCCGTTGTTTTTATACAAAAAGAAATAATGTTAGTTACTCTGATCGGGATTCGTTCCTGTGAACTTCTGCTTGGTAGGCGACAGTGTAACTGCTGAGCTATTTCCTAGTCTTTTTCTTCGACAAATTTCTTATATACCTAAATTTTTCAATTACCGGACAACTTTCCTAATTTTTCCCTATAAACCATCCTGGGGCTATTACGAACATAAAAAAAATTGCCAAAGCGGTCCAACCGTTCTCAAGTTTTGCGCTCACAAAGAATCGAGATTCATTTTTATTATATAGATTAAGCAATGATAATTGCAAGTAGAAAATATAAAAGGATGTAACTACGGATAGCATTAAAATTGTAAAATTTGCCCATGATCCCAACAAGTAAAAACACAATTTCTGGAGATAAAAACAAATTTTAAATCGATATCCTCCTCAAATCCGCCGGAATCCCAGTGTTTGCAGGAAATCCATCTAGTTATTTCATCATTCTACCACGACTCCTTTCAGTCTGAACAGTATTGCAAACGCGAATTTCCATTTCCATAAATCAACAACAGAGCCCTCTATTGAAGTATTGTTATTTTCCATGATTTGATTGCACCTTCCAGTTCAAATTATGCAAATTTCTGGCAGAAAGCTAATTTATGTAGTGCAAATTGATCAAATACGGAGGGCCACAACAACATTAAAGCAGTCTGTTGTTAACACGGAGTGACTGCATTGCGATGATAATTTACCGCACCGGATAGAATGCGAAACATACATCCAGAATTATCGGCGGAGATTATCAGCAAGCCTCCAGTTAATTCCGATATGATGAATATCATTGAGTAGATGCTATTGACCTCCATTGTAGATACGGATGGAAGTTACCATTCATACTGCGGTTTGATGCCAATAATGCTGTTATTAGAATGAGGGTTCAGAGTGACATTTCAATTGAACCTAATGTTTGGGTTGATTACATCAAAGTGAAGTTATGAGACTTATGATTATAGAGATAATATCGTATCAGAACTGGATTTGGAAGTGAAATGACTCTTTGATCACATACCAAATATAAAATGTGAATTAACCCTGATCGTTTGATATATCTTCCTGAATATGTCTTATGGCAATAAATACCGATAAAGTGATGCATAACATGATGAGATCGATTTGTTGGAAATATGAACAGGATGTTCATAAAATCAGATGTGGAATCATCTGCGACTGAAAGATAAACTTTAGTCACTATCGTGGATTTTTCAATTCACAGAAAAAAATTTCTAGTCAATATTCAAATGAGAATGTTTCCCTTTTCAACATGATGAGATCATTATCCCATCAACCCGTTATCCCCTTTTTCGTTAAACAGCTTCCCGTTATCCTGTTATACCGTTAACCGGTTTCCCGTTATCACGTTTTCCCGTTTCCCGTAATACCGTTATCCCGATATCCCTTTATGAAAGTTATACCAAAATGGATAGCGCAAACATATTATCCGTGTTCAAATATCTGTATACCAATTTTCATGGCGATCGGTTGAAGTTGATGCGCTGCAACGTCATCTAGTGACGATTTAAAGTAAAATGGATAACATAAAAACCTTCTGCATGACAAATTTTCATGAATCACGGTGTTTTTCTCTCGATAAAAGTACATGTGAATGTGTAAAACACTAGTTATATTTCGTGAAAAAACATTCACTAGTGCATTTTTTGCGAAAAAAAATCAGGTATTTTTTTACTGTTGTCAGGACAATTCATTGTTCGTTGGCTTACGTTGCTGATGACGGGTTTTGGTATTATTTTTGATATTGTGCAATGAATTCAAGTGATTGTGGATTCCGAATCTCTTCTAGAGAAGATATTGATGACTTAGATCAGCTAAATCAGTGAACACAGTTAATACAAAAAAATCTAGAACGGGGGGTCGGGGGCTGGTCAGATTGTCCCACCACAAAAACATCTACATCAAACACAACAATCCACAAATCTAAAACTCAAAACTACACAAATCCAACACTCTAATACACTCAAAACACACTCAAAACACGCTCAAAATCGCCACAAATTCACCACAAATGCACCACGCAACATTTATAATTTTTGAAGCAGGTTTTTTATTTTCTATTGTATAACATATCGCCATCAGTTACAACAAATAAGAACGACTATAAACACTCGAAATTTCGGAATTAAGCCAACATGTAAATAGATACATAAGCCAAAGGAGGAGGTATCTCAAAAACAGAATTATCACAAAAACTTATTCCTGGCATATGCCAAATAATTGCTACCATCAGCAAGGCCACCCCCTTCGCACCCGCCTAGGACAGCAAGTTGGATGGTCCACCTCCTAAGGAAGAACCAAATATATTTTCATTATTTTTGATTTGTATATATTAGGATTAGTTTGACACATGTCAATATACTAGAAAATGAATATTTTTTATTATTTGATTTTTTTTTGGTCAGATTGACGAAAATCTTATCGATATATGAAGCCAAGCAACATCGGGCGCGGCTAGTACTTAGATGAATGACCACCGGAAAAGGAAGGTGCGCCTTAAAATGCCCCAACAACTGTAGCGTAGTAGCATAATCCCAGCTGCAGGCGTCATATCAGTGATCACGAGATAAGACGATAGATATGCCGTCCCTCGGCGGTCCCAAGTTCGTAGATGTTGAGCTTGTTAAGAACCCTATCTCTGAAACAACAGAGGATTCGGCTAGATTTCCGGTTGGAGGAGTGTTCTCACCGGCGTCGGTGTTGAGCCCTGGTTTCAGAAATAGGCCGATGTTAAATAAAGAGAGAAAAAATAAAGTGGTTGACAAAAAACCTTCTTGAAGACAATCTTTTATTCAAATGCGCTGAAAAGTAAAAACTAATTGCTTTGGATGTGTGACGTGAGTTATAGATTCAAGGCTTGTCAGGCAAAGTTTTCAGCTCGAATACAGAAACGACAAGCTTTTAAATCTATAACTCCCGTAATAACCTACGTCACACATCCACATCAATTATTTTTGATTTTTCAGGGCATTTGAATAAAAGCTTGTCTTTAAAAAGGTTTTTTACTAATTATTTTATTTTGTTCTTTTTTAGTAAGTACGCCTTAATCTATCCATTCATGTTAAAGCATCGTTATTATGGGCCCTTTTTCCTGTAAGTTCTGAGATCTGAGATATCTAGTTCTTCAGTGAAGAGATCATCTAAAGATTTACACGTTCGCCATCCTGGAGCTGCCATCTTCAATTTATGAACTTTGACAAAAAACCAATAATATTCGACTAAATTCATAATCTCCGACCCCAAAAACCCCGACATATCAACTTTGAAAAGAAATGGTCCCTAATCACAAAACTTGTCAACCATCTCGGACCCGCCATCTTGAATTTCTAAATTTTCACAATAAATTCATAATCCCCCAAAAACCCCATACCTACCTATTTTGAATAGAATCGATCCATAATTACAATACTCGCCCGCCAACTTAAATTTATGAATTCATAATCTACGACCCTGAAAATCCCCACATACCAATTTGGAATAGAATCGGTCCATAATCACAGATATCGTCGGCCATCTTGAATCCGCCATTTTGAATTTATCAATTTTGACAAAAAAAATCGTGATCTTCAACCCCCATAACCCCCACAACAATTTTGAATCGTATGGGATCATAAACACAAATCTCGTCCGCCATCTTGGAGCAGCCGTTTTGTTTTTTCTTTACCAAAAATTCCATAATGCATTGTTACGGGAACTATGAACACCTGCCAAACTTCACGTTAATCGGACAACTAGAAGTGGGCCAAATTTAACCTGTAAGATTTGATTTCAAATATCGGGGCAGTGTATTTACCTGTAAATAAAAGCTCCTAAAAAGAAATCTGCATGGCGTCAGTTCACCTCGTTCTGTGACTCATGGAAATATGAACTACCTCGGAATACTCCAACTAGGCAACAATGGTTTCGTATATCATATTGTCAACATTTTTAACCGTCAAAATATTAGGTCTTGTTATATTATATATTATGAAAAAACCACTTATAGATGTGCCAACTTTCAAGGTGATCGGTCAAACGGTGTCGGAGTTCATCAATCTCATACATTATACCAACATCCATTTTTATGTATTCATATAATATAACACAAAAATAGCTATTTTTAGGACAAGTGAGTAAAGCGTAGCATTTAGTCACGAACCTGGATGTTGTGTGAACCAGGCGAGTCATTAGATATGCTTTACTCTCGTGTTTCAAATCTGGTTTTTTCCATTTTCGCAGGAATTAAAAGAAATAATTTTGCAATTGTTGAATGAATAACTATTGTGTAATTGACTCGTCGAAACAAAATTGCAACCAGCCTACTTAGAATAAATATCTGCGCTACCGTTGCTTGTCTTGCATTTAATTCGACACAGTTGCTGTGCTGTGAGCAATGTGTATGATGGTTGTTTATTGGTAACCTAGGTAACACTCTTAATCATTTGTGAATAAAAGATTTTTAATCACTAGGGATTAAAAGTACAACTTCTCTCACTAATTTGAGTTGAAATATGTCATATTTTAGTCACGAAAATGGAAAAAATGTATTATTTTGCAATTGTTGCATAATTAACTATTGTGTCATTGACTCGTCGAAACAAAATTGCACTCAGCCTACTAAGAATGAAAGTTTGCGCTACCGTTGCTTGTGTTGCATTTAATTTGGAAACCAGCCTACTCGATACGAATAATTCGACACCGTTGTTGCGCTATGAGCAATGTGTATAATGTTTCTTCAATGGTAACCTAGGTAACACTTTTAATCACTTGTGAATTTTTTGTATCACTAGTGAATAAAAGTACAATTTCTCTCACTAATTTGAGTTGAAATATTTCTCATTTTAGTCACGAAAATGGAAAAAACATAAAGTACTGATGAAGTTGGTCTTGATGTTGTGAAAAATTTAATTACACTAAATCTATCGAAGGTGAGCGCGCCTTGTGTTTCGAAACTTCAACACTAGTTCCAATACCGAAAATCCCAAAAAATCACAATTGAGACCAGAAAATATGTTACCATTATGTGACAAATTATTACAAATAGCCAGCCTCCTCATAAGTCCCTTCGAATTTTTAATAAATAGAAAAAAAGCACAATAACAAAGAATCACGACAACACTATGAAGAGAAGGCAAATAAAAATATAATTGTATAAAACGACTCACAGAAATAATTATCTTCTGTTCTTTCAATTCAAATTTTTCTTAGTCCTTGAAGAATACCGTGGTCATGGTCGAAACGTCGACAAATTAAATGTACGTATCCCCTGAAAGACTTGTTACTAACAAAATGAACTATATATATATATATATATATATATATATATATATATATGGTTCAATTTAGTCGGGAGTTTCAAAATGGCGGCTGTTAACATTGAAAAATAATATCAATATTTAATTTTGTTCAATAGTTGAAACTATTAGAAGTCGTTTTGGATCTGGATATTACATTTAATCCAACCTAAGCATTCTATCTTATCCTTTTGCTTTTGATTTCAGATAACTAATTGAACTTATTTTAGGAGATGTTTGAATCTTAAACTTTATCAATTTTTAATAACCTGAATGGAATTCTATTTTTTACTACGTTTGCTTCATTGTTTGAGTCAGATAACATAAATACATTAGAAAGCATTCCGATGGGAGACTCTGAATCTTTCTAATACTTTGATCTGTAGATAGGAAAGTTTATCAAAAAATAGAATGCCCTCTGTGTTTTCAATGGAAATCATCTTAACATTTTTTCACTGAAAGTAACTTTTCCTTCAATAATGCCAGATGAATATCATCAAAGTCTACCTTCTAAGAATCTCGAATTTCCAAAACTGGCCAGCGACCTCAATGTTTGTAATGACTTTCACTATGCTGAATAAAGAAAGAAATCTATAAAATGATATAAATGATTTTGATGTTCACGTAGTTCGTTCTCTAACATTTGTTTTCACATTGCTTTTTGAATATGGTAACTTATTTTCCTAGAAGCACTCCTCCGAGACATGAAGATATCTATTTAAACCTACAATTTTTAGTGAATTCGGATATTTCCCATAAAAATGGATATTCAGCGACAGTTTTCAATCTCCATAATCAGATCAATGGATTTCCTGTGTATTGTTTGAATGGAAATTGACAGGAGACAAAATGGAATTTAAATTAACCTTTTTCTGGCAAATCATTCCACTGTCATGTCGTCACTACTATAAAGACCTTTTGAGCAATCACACGCAAAGTGAGTATTTCGCGTTCTCGAAACAGCCCGCGAAATTAAATTTCGCGGCCGTTACCCATAGCAACGGCTGCCAAATTTGACATTTCTAAAATACGACAATGACAAGGATTACTTTACCCTTCTGTCACACCAATCTTTAAACTCGCTGTAACATTTTTCGTACTGCCGTTTAGAATTTTCAGGTATTAAAACGGAAGGCGCCAAGTTTACAATACGCTCTGGAGGAGTGCAAGATACTAAAATATCACTCTCAGTATCAGATATATTTGAGTTTTGTCGAAAACTGCCAAAATGGTTTGTATATATTCAACCATATCATTTCCATAGCAATGATGTGACTTTGTTAATTAAATTAAACTGCTGTCGATTTTGAAGCAATTATATATTTATTTGCAATTTAATAATTTTGACGATTGCACGAAAAATAGTGGGTATGCCATGACCGCGAAACTTTTTAGCGACCTCAGGATTTTTCGGTCGCTAAAAAAGTATTTCGCGGTCTTGGCTTACAAATACCTATTTCGAGCAATCGCATGCGAAGTAGTATTTCGCTTTCTCAACACAGTCCGCGAAATTCAATTTTGCGGCCGCGTTACCCATATACTTTCAAATTTGACATTTTCTAAAATACGACAATGACAAGGATGATTTTTTATTGAATACAGCATAATTTTTTCAACTAACAACAAATACATACTTACTTATATTATTTTTCAGGTATTAAAACGGACTGCGCCGAGTTTACAATATTGTCTAACTCTGGAGGAGTGCAAAATACTAAAATATCACTATCAGTATCAGACTATTTGCGATTTTCAAAAACTGTCAAAATATTTTATATATAATCAAACATATCATTACCATACCGACACTGTGACTTTGATAACCAAATTGAATTGCTGTTGATTTTAAAGCACTAATATATTCATTTGGCGTTATCTATTTTACTAATTTTGAAGATTGCACGAAATATAGTGTGTATGCCATGGCCGCGAAACTTTTTAGCGATCTCAAGATTATAACTTTTCTTTCGGTACTTACGCTAAAAAGTTATTTCGCGGCCTTGGCATACAAATAACTATATTCTGTTTGTAAAAACTATCAAGGCCAATGTATCTCTTTCAAAATCAATCAACTCCATAAGCAAAATGCATGATGGAAAGCCACTTACATACTTTCACAGCCCAAGGGGTTTATAGTTATTTATCAGGTGAAATTTAACACAACAATTATACATGAAGATGCGTTCATATTTTCACATCAGTCAGTCGAATACATACAGTGTGTCCCAGCTAAAACTTATCACCTTGTTCATATCCGAAATCGTAGAAAACACTCAAAATCGTTCAGGCTCGTCATCATTGTGCTATCAACCCCCTTACCCCCATCACCCCCTACTTTATAATATTCAATAAAACTACCATACTTGTGATACATCATTTTGAAGTAGATTTAAAGGAAAGTGAATCTAGAAATTGGAACTTGATGTAAGTATTTATATTAAAAATATAATTGTTAAATTCGATTTAATTTTAAATTCAATGTTTTTTTAATAGTTCATTTTTTATCAAATAAAAAACTGTTGTTTTTTTATAAAAAAGAAAAAAATGTGTACCTTGTGCATGAGGGTTTATTGAAGTAAATTCGAATTTAATCATTTCGAAGTTGAAAGAGCCAAAAAAAAAATTTTTTTATTGTATAATAAATTTTACAAATAATACTTGATACTAAAAGATTTGGTTTGGTAATTTTATTTGTTTGTTTTTTAATTGAGGTTGCTTTTTCAACTTCACTTGAACGTAAGATTTTTGGGTATATTCAAATTCGTTGGTGCCTAATAAAGTCGGATTTTCAGGTTCAATTCAATTTCTGATGCTATTAAATTATTTCCTCAGGAGCAAACCCTTCCCTAAATATCTTGTTTTATACACTATTATGTTAGCAGGCTGATCTTCTAAGTCAAATTATTCTTTATTGGACAGTTTACGTTCTGAAGCTTGAACTATTATTGGTTTTTTGATTGGGATTGCTTTTTCAACTTCACTTGAACGTAAGGTTTTTGGGTATATTCAAATTCGTTGGTGTCTAAGTCGGATTTTCAGGTTCAATTCAACCTTTTTCTGATGCTATTAAATTATTTTTTCAGGAGCAAACCCATCCCTAAATATCTAATTTTATACACTATTTTACAGTATTATACAGTTTACGTTCTGTAACTCAAAGTATTGTTGGTTTAGTTCAATTTTATTATCTTTTTTATTCATAATTTTCATATTGAGAATAATTGAGTACCTATATACAATATATTTGATTTTTATTCATTATATTGATTTTGTGATTAGTTTCTTAAATAGCTGAAATCAATGGTAGCCCTTCTGATTTTGCTGAGGGTGAATCAGAATTAGTTTAAGGGGTTGATGTAGAATATAGAAGAGGGGGATTTGCATGAATTTTTTCAACTGAATATGGAAAAATTGCATTTATAAGATTATTATATTGTTTTATATTTTTAGGTAGACATATATTTTCTTATTTACTTTTTATAATGGGGTTAATGGCCTCTTTTGGATTGGGGTTCGTGGTCCTCCGCCCTGGTTCCAATATGATAAATTAATATATTTAGCTTAAAAGAGTTAATTCTTAATTTTTTTAATTAATTAACATTTTATTTCAATTTGGGAGAAAAGTCCATCGTATCTCAAAGTGGAGTGTGGAATGGAATGTTCCAAAAAAACTCTTAGTCATACCCCACAATGTTTATTGCCCTCTTAAATAAGAGTGGTACATGTTTCGGAGCCATAAAAGTCCAGCATCAGCCAAAAACGAAGAGTAGTGTTCTAAAAAGGGGGGAGGGGTTACATCAATGTATGCATCCTTACATAAAAATAAAAAATTAGCAACCCCTCCCCCCTTTTCAGAATACTACTCTTCGTTTCTGGCTAATGATGGACCTTTATGGGTCCGAAACATGTACCACCCCTATTTAAGAGGGTAATAAACATTGTGGGGTATGACCAAGAGTTTGTAAGACTTTGTAAACACAACACAGTGTATATATATATATATATATATATATATATATATATCTCTCGACTTCGTAAACACAACAGCGTATAGGTTAGAACACGCACGGCTTGCTAAATACATACGCATTGATATTGTAATATTAAAATATAATTTGCTTTTAAATTTATTTAGTTTATAATATTTAGTTATGACGCGTACACTTGCTAAACACACAATAATGGAGAGATTATAACGCGTATGACTTGGTTAGCACAATAGTAAAGAGAGGTTATAATGCGTACTTGCTAAAAATACATAAGCATTTATTATTGACTGTATAAAATCTCTACTTACCTAACTCCATCAGCAATATACGGAACTTGTGCAGAAACACTGTCAGGATTCATGATTGTTATTATTTTTTATTATGTACAGAAAACCTGTATACATTCAACAAAAATAATCGTCGCGACACCACACTGTTCAATGTGAAAAAGAAAGACGAAACGAAAATAACTGGCTTGCTTTCTATGAGAGAGAGAGAGAGAGACAGACAGAGAAACACGCGCACGCCGCACGGCTTACAACCATAGCGAAAGTCTCGTTACAACTTTTGGTCTTAATTTATTCCGTCTAGCCCCCGTTCGCAACGCGCGATAAGGAACTACGTTCCAAAAAAAGTTTTACCTCCAGCGCTATTATCATATTTTGAGAATGTAAACATCATTTGCCTTCTGGCAATTCATGTACAGCTTTTCTAAACCATAAATAATATAGAAACGAAATCACCTGAACTGCACCTGACATTATAATTCGTGCAATTTTCTTACCTACACTTCTGGCAACATTTTATCCCCGACCTAGACTTCTGCTAATAATTTTACGCAATTTCTACAGTTGGAAACTATAACTACACCAAATTTTAGAGATGCACTCAAAGATTTTATTTTGATAAAAGGCACTTAATGAAAATCATTTCTGAAAATACAGAAGTTCACTTAGCTATTGAACGAAAGGACACAAGGATATATACAGTATTACTTGGGTTTCAATTAATATCGTTCGAAAAATAATAAAAATAATTAATTATATAGTTTATCTTTCATTTGTTTGATGATATGAACAGGATGTTCAAAAAATCAGATGTGGAATCATCTGCGACTGAAAGATAAACTTTAGTCATTATCTTCCATCGTTCAAGATAACTCTTGGGAGGTATTCATGTTGTAAAGGGAAACATTCTCCATTGAAAATTGAATAGAAAGATTTTCCTGAAAATTGAAAAATCTACGACAATAATGAAGTTATTTTTTGTAATATCTTAAGAAAACAACTACTTTCCCGGTTCAGCTTGTTAATACGAACAAAAAAACCTCAAATATGAAATTATTTAAAATCAATTATTAGCGATTTTCTATATGTGTACATCTTAGAGAAAAACTTCCCGTATGAAAGTTGTGTAGCTCATGAAGTTCTATCAAACGACCTATAATAGTTTGCCAATATTGATATGAAAATGATAGAAGGATATTTTTCTTCAGTCTTTCAACAGCTGCCATTTTGTAACTACTCAAACGATACTAGACGTTGACGTTTTTTTTTTTGAAGGAGGACGAAATTTTTTATGGACACCTTGCGGTCGTGTGGGACTCCGTGAATCAGATTTTCCCACTAAAACCTCCACCCTGTAGGCTCGTCTGGCCGTGGCCTCCGATCACACTTGAGTTCTTTGGCCCATTGTATTTTACCTGAATACTGGTCCGGGAGATCTTAGGTGATCTTCTACACAATAGCTCTCCGTTTGTCCCTCCCCGACCTTTGCTTCACCATGTCGTATCCATGATTCCAGATTAAGGGCCACTTCGAGGTTTCTCGTAGCAGCTGCAAGTACTGCCGTGGCTACCTTACAGTGTTGAAGGTTCATCTGGATGGCCCTTATCGTTTGTTCAGTACCCTGAAGAGTTCTCTTCCGATCCTATAGTACAGTACACTCGGAATATATTCTCTCCAGTACCCTAAAAGAAACATCATTCACCGAGAAGGCCAAGAGTTGTCCTCATTCTCTATCGGTATTTTGGCTCAATGGTGATTTGGTCTCACGAAGGAGTGAGGGAAAAAGGGGTTGGTCCAGCCCTGAGAACCTGCACAGGGTTAAGGCTGATTATTCCGAGATTTTGCCCTGCTCCGTTGAGACCCCGATGTCATACATCCTTCGCCACGGCGCTCACAGCTTAGATTTAGGTATGTTTGCCAGAGCCTCGTTAGTCGAGTTGCGGCCGTCGACACGCGACACGAATGTCCACAGACCGTCCCATTCGCTGCGCGGCCGCGGCTTGTTCACCCAATACCACGTGAAGGTGATGTTGAACTTTAAGGGGCGACGTTGTTACTATGTTAACAAAATAAAAACGCACTTCTAAGAGTCTGTTGGTCAGATTGACTATTCCACTTTAATATTTACTTATCGAGGTAATCATCGGTACCTAGCAAAGAGAAAAAAAGTTTAAATATCAACCGATAGAAGTACAGTGTCTACAAAAAAAGTTGTTGCATTTCTCTAATGAATAAGTGTTCAAATGGATACATTTCTTTTGTAAACTGATTCCGGTACAAAAAAAGCAATTTTCGAACTTCAATTATAACAAATAAACACGATTTGATTTCTTCTTTTTTTAATACAACCTCTACATTATATTTAAAATTTTATACTCAAAGATTACCATCGAAACATTTAATTTTGTCAAAAAATCAGCCTTATTCTGATTCCGCGAAATATAGCAACTTCTTCAAAAATCATACAAAAAACCAGAAATATCCACTTTATCTACATTGGCAGTATTCATAACGTTGAAAATAAACGGTGGCGCATTTTTTTAACTCTTTTATGAAACTTGTCATTTTTCAGCATATAGAAGTTGATCGTTACACAAATGAAAAGACAATTTCACTCTGCTTTTTTGGTGCTTTTCGGGGGCCCGTCAACACACAATAGAAAAGTGAAGTCGGTTTGTTTCCTTGTAGACTGGGCTGAAAAAGTCCTTCGGCATGAGTTTTCCTGTCTATGGGATAACAAAACCAGTCTTCTCCTTAGGTTGAGGAATGGATCACAACCTACTCTAACACAGATATCCAAATTGATAGCCAATACTCCTTTTTTTTGGGAGGCGAAGGAAATCCATTTCGGACAGAGTGTGGGACTCCCTGACACTAAAACCTCCACCCTGTAGGCTTGTCAGGCTGTGGCCTCCGACGACACTTGAGCCTTCCGGCCCATTGTATCTTAACTGCTACAATTTTTTTACCATGTATCCATGGGTGCCGATTAAGTTCCGCTTTGAGTTCTCTCCTAGCGACTGTATGTACTGCCGTGGGTACTTTGCGGTGCCGATCTCGGAGGACGCTCGGAATCATAACCTCTTCAGTGTCCTGAAAGAAGAAAGCGAGAGTACCAAGAGTTGTGTTCGGTGCCAGAGCCTCGTAGGTCAAGTCGCGGCTGCACACAAAGGAACACGAATGTCCACTTACCGTACCATTCGCTGCGCGGCCGCGGCACGTTCACCCCATACCACGTGAAGGTGAGGTTGGACTTTAAGGAGCGCCAATACACCTTACGAGAGAACGCTTCTCTCCGCACGCGGATACTTTTCTTGCAGTGAATGCTTTAAATTTGTTCATATTGCTAGGATTGTTTGCTTTCTTAGTATTGTTGCAGAATGTAGAATACGCCCCTGCGATATTTGTCACAGGCGGGCCTTTGACCTACATTCTCCAAATAACCGTTTGGGTTTTGCGATGTCGTCATGGAACCATCGAGATCTGAAGTGGAATAAACGGAAATAAAAATCAATCGAGCATATTTTAATAAAAACGAACCCTTTTTCGTAGCAGTTGGCGTCAGAAGAGAAGATTTTAAGTGACTATTTGAGGATAATCAATGGTTAATACGGCGTCAGAAAGAACAGAAACGGTCGGTTGTTCCAGAAGAACAACACAAAGCAATTATTCAGAGAACCGAGGAGCAAATCATTGGTCTGAAGGGAGATGTTGATAAAATTGGGGCCGAAATCAACATAATCTGGAAAACGATGGAAGGAAGGGACAGTGAGATAAAAAAGTAGTCAAGGCAGTCCAAGAAGAAGCAAGAAAAAAGTGTGGGCGGTGCGAGAAGAACTAGAAAAAAAATTCACTGAAGATTCAAGACCACCCTGACGAAGTTGCCTCCTCACACAATTCCGTAAAATCACCGACTTTGCCATGGTCCCTATATCGCAAACAGTTTGAAGCTGCGGCAACGGTCAATGGATGGTACGATAAAGAAAAGGCCACAGCACTTATAGTGACTTTGAGGGGACCTGCTGTGGAAATGTTATAGACCATCCCAGAAGAGCCAAATCGCAAGTATGAAGATTTTATTTATGCTTTAGAATTTAGATACGGCAACCAACATCGATAACAGCTGTATCGGACATAGTTGGAAACACGTGTGCAAAGTCTGCAGGAGTGTGGAACAGACGTGCAGAGACTCATCCACCTTGCCTACTCAGATGATCCGGAAGATTTCAAAGAATAGTTGGCGGTGAAGGCATCTATTGATGGATTAAGATATATCGGAATACACAGAACCCTAAGATGAACGCACTCCAAAAACTCCAGTGAAGCTATTGTTTGTTCCTAGGAGGCTGTCCTAGAAGGAGTATTGCTCAAAGTGTCCCAGAATTGAGATACGGCAACCAACATCGAGAACAGCTGCATCAGGTATAGTTGAAAACACGTTGCAAAGTCTGCAGGAGTTTGGAGCAGACGTGTAGAGACTCATCCATCTTGCCTACTCAGATGATTCGAAAGATTTCAAAGTGCAATTGGCTATGAGGGCATCTATTGATGGATTGAGAGATATCGAAATACACAGAACCCTCAGATGAACTCACTCCAAAAACTCCAGTAAAGCTATAGTTTGTTCCTAGGAGGCTGTCCTGGAAGGAGTATTGCTTAAAATGTCCCAGAATTGAGATACGGCAACCAACATCGAGAACAGCTGTATCAGGTATAGTTGAAAACACGTTGCAAAGTCAGCAGTAGTTTGGAGCAGACGTGCAGAGACTCATCCATCTTGCCTACTCAGATGATTCGAAAGATTTCAAAGAGCAATTGGCTATGAGGGCATCTATTGATGGGTTGAGAGATATTGAAATACACAGAACCCTTAGATGAACTCACTCCAAAAACTCCAGCAAAGCTATAGTTTGTTCCTTGGAGGCTGTCCTAGAAGGAGTACCACTTGAAATGTCCCAGAAAGTCGACTCAGCCTCTAATAGTTGGAACCCTCTTGGAATAATCACACCGACGGAGGTACCTACCAGTTTTATTGTACCTGGAATTGGAATAGTGTAGACACTGTTTCCACCAAATAAACCGTACAAAGCAGAATCAATTGTCCAAAACAATATTACTACTCCAGTCAGTGAGGCATGCGCAATAGCTCGAGTACATAGGTTACTTGCAAAAAAATTAAACGTGGTTGACTTAGTGAAAATTACAGAATATTACAAAATTGAATTCAATCGAACTTACAAGAGTCAAAAGGGCAACAGTAAAATATGGAAAAGTCCACCGATTATCTAGTTATAAACGAAATATCAACAATCTCATGCAAAAAAAGTATCTGAAAATTACCACAAAATCGAAAAATACGACACTTGATATGTGGTGTAGAAAATATGGAATAGATAAGAAACTGGTAAATTCGAAGATGAGCCAGGATGTTGCCAAATTATGAAAATGTTGAAATTATAACCTCCAAGCACAGGCGATGTAATTTTGCCAAAGGGTCCAGTTATAAGTTTAAAAAAGGGAAAAATAGGTTAATGAACCATGAAATCGATAACTCAGAAACAGATAATTAAATATACTCAACCATTAATCAGTGAATAGCCATTATTAGAAATTAATAACTCATAACCTTACCAGAAATAAATTTTCTCCCTCGATAATTTTCCCCGAACCAATTTCGTCAAACGCAGAATTCGAAGAGAGCTATATATATTTTCTGTCGAAAACGATAGATAGTGAAATTCCCGTATTCACGCTTTGGCAAATTCCGCAATGATAGGTGACAATAGGTGCGCTTGGCAGTGACTATCGAACCACCACCGGAAAGTAACGTCAAAAATTATTTGATGGATGTTTATTTTCCAATGTATATGTAACGAAAAGTTCTTTACAACTCAAGAACAACGGCGCAAACAATCAGGTGTAAAGAAACTACTTCAGATGTGGTAGGAGTGGACATGTCCGAAAAGATCATAGGGTGGGTGAGGTTACCTCCACGATTGTCATCACCTTGGAGGACATCTCATGTTCCCACTCACTTCGAGCAGGTGCCATAAAACTGGATTGGCTAATACATCGTGAAGTATGCGGGTTAGTGAAAGCGATGCTCCTAGGGTCCTCCAAGCCAACAGTCACAAGAGTGACTGATAATCCGACTATCAGGAACAAAATTGAGCAGTACCATACCAATACCGAACATCACCTAGAACGAGCAAATATTAGTGCAGCTCGAGCATCCAAGCAAAATCAGGGAACAATGTACCGCAAAGGAGTTGTCAGCATCAGACGAACAAGACTGTTACCTGAGTGCGTCTGAACCACCGAACACATAGAGCAGGACCAAAAACCGATCCAAACATTGGGGACTTCCTACATTGCAAAGAGGATGGAACCGGCAGACTCTCCTGGGAATATATGTCGAACAGAGATCCCATCTTCAAGGCAATGTTGGCACAATGGGATTCCCTCGTGGAAAATGGACTACTTAAACGGGTATTGGAGTCAGCTGATTGGAGGTCATCAATTTCCCAATTGGTTTTACCCAGGAAGAGGATGAGATAAGTCTTGAAGTAAATTCACGAAGGAAAATCAAGAGGACTTCTGAGAGTCAATAAAATTTTGGACAAGATCAGGAAGATGTTCTATTGGGTTCAATGTCAACACTACGTAAAAAGCTGTCCAGATTGCGGCACCACTAAAGGCTCAAATGTTTTGGAAGCTAGGAACGAGGACATATAATTCGTATGAACAACAGTTTTAGAATATTGTTGTGCAGAGGACCAAAGTAATTCATATTAGTGAAGTCATGACGAATTGTGATTTAATAAAAACGAACCAATTTTCGTAACAGTATAGTCTTTCGACATTGTTCTTTTAGTTCGTTCTTAGTAGGCAACATGCCATTTGTTAACGAAACGACAAATACAGTGTCCCACTGGACAATGTGTCCAACAAAACGCAATTATTGACTTTCTAGTGCTACTAAGTTGTTTTATTGTGCGGGGTTAGGAGAAAAAAACTTTTTTAGATTGTGCTTAAAAAAAAATGATAGTTTTTTTGTTGTAATTTCAGTTCGAAAATCGATTTTTCAGTGGAGTGATCAGTAAAGTCCTAACCTCATGTATATTGTAGTTTTTTCATTTTAACATACATGTAGGTGGCAGTAATCATTGACGTAGCAGGTGCTTCGAGTCGTAGAGTATTTACTAGAATATGCTCAGAAAATATAGACCAATGGAATCCAAAATCAATTTGAAATATATCAATTATATCTACTGGATATGAGCCATAATATGGATCGTATAATTAACATTCCTATTCATAAATGAGGTTTAAATTTAGTTTTGAACGTGAGACTCGTCTGTAGATTGTGCTGAATTTAGCTTTCTCGTTCAGGAAAATGACACTTTCTAGTACATAACAATTTTATTTGGGTACTGAACGTTTCCTTCAAAACATATTTCCATAATTGGAATGCGAACTATATCAATCTCATTGTTTAAGGGAATTATAAACTCGCTTCCAGTGGGCACAACAAATCAAAATGATCCATCCCTCTTCGCAAAATAATATATATCTGACAAAACGATTCCCAAGAGTCAGCCTGAGCGAAACCAAAACCACGGCACTGGAGCCTGGCGACTTCGACATTATGAATAATTACGTTACCCTCCTGCTTTTCTGATTTGATTTATAGTCTGTTCCACCGCTGATCTCCTTTTCTTCCTTTTCTAAAATCCATATTCATTGATCTCCTATATCATTTATGTTTTATGGTCGTAATATTATCAGCCATCTCTATTTTTTATTGTCAATTGTAGCGACGTCCCAGTATTTTTGGGGCCGATTTATTGGTCTTTCCGCCCCGCCCGTCGAAAGTATGAAATACAGCAAGAGTTGGATGGATTCAGCGGACAAATGAAACGGGGATTTTCTAAATGAAATATTTTCGTTGGGAATTTGCTAGTGAAAAGAACCAAAAGAGTTCATTAGTATTGAGAGCGGTAAGGGATTTTTACTTTTTGTCAGATATCGGCAAAACACTTAACACCAAAAATATATGTGAAATATTTTACACGATCGGATAAAAAGTAAATCAGGGTAATATTCAGAGATATATTTAGGAATCTGGGATCTGTGCTTCTCAAGTAGGATATGTAATGTAATGTAATAACTTCGAGGTGAATGAACAACCAATATTAATTAAACAACTGAATTTGGCGTAGTTCACCATTCCCACCAAATTATAGGGAACAAAAATCAACAAAGTGAACCTTATAATAATGCGGGAATATTACCAAACATTTTTTAACAATCGAAAAACCAACAAGAAAAAATTAGGCGATGTTAATGTAGTAGGAAATTTCAGTATGGTGTGAACATAACCTTCATGAACCGATTTTTAAACCGATCCACCTTCCAGTTTGTCAGATATTTACAATACAAAAATTGTTCTTTTTGTACGCGATGCCTATACTCAACACGTCAACGGATATAACTTTGTTCACATGTTTTATTTTAGACGCTGAACGGATCATATACTGAAGAAAACACTGTGTATGCAGTACTATTGTGGGATTAGTTGAAAAAATATAATAATTTTTTACAGTTCAATTTCGATGTTTTGACTGAAATGTATTCTTTTAACAAATTTAATTTATTTCATTTCATTATATATATATATATATATATATATATATATATATATATATATATATATATATATATTTCCTGATTTCTTGACCACATATGTTTATTTTCTTTATATTCTCGGAATAAGGGCCTTAGTCAGTCTATGTATTTTTTATTCCATGCGAGGTTTCGACATTGTTTATGTCATCCTCAGGTAAATTCTTAAAATAATGTAAAACATAACATAAAAACATAATACGTTACATAACATCAAATACGATTAAAATTCAAAGAGACATTCAAAACTTACAATATAATTCAACTGTTTGTTATTCTTTCATTATTTCGTTTCATGTTTCATGATTGAATAAACGTTGTTGAAAGCCGGGTTTGTTTTATCTATTATCGTTTTTTTTTTAATAAAATACATTGGAGTGTTCAACATATTCAGTTATAGTACGTGGGCTCTATTGCTATAATTCATGCAAGACTTTTCGGTGCAGAAATGTAAAGATCCGTTTTTTTTATAAATATATTTTTTGTTGTGGAGTGAGTGTTTAAAATAAGTTATTGTAGATTTGATTGAGGTTTGTATGTCGTTTACACTGTTAACACTGTTTGTATCATTTTTTTGTATGAATCATTTCGAGAAAATTTCTAACTTTTGGATTTTTTCTTTTGTCAAAATTTCAACCTTGTCAAAATCGAATTTATGTTGATTTTCCTTTGTGTGTTTAGACAATGCTGTGATGTCCGTTTTTGAGTATTTGTGGTCTTGAGTTCGTTTGTTGTTTTTTTGTTTTATTGTTATCATTAGAAATAGCATGTATCCTTTTTTTGATTGTTTTTTCCACGAAGTCATATTGGTAGTTATTTTCTTTTAGGATATTCTTTATTTTTTCTAAATTACATTTTCTGAATTTTGGGTGAGCCAGTTTTATGGCTCAGTCAGTTAAGTTCTGAATAACATTTTTTTTAAAGCTAAGTGGTGCATTTGATAAGTAGTTTGTGTAGCGATGTGATGAGTTGGGTTTGGTGAACCAGTTTGTGAAATTTTTCCCAAAATTATCGTATATTATAAGTAAATGTATCAAGAAAGATTATTTGTTTGTTGGTTTCTTTTTCTACTATAAATTTTAATCTGGGGAGCTAGTTGTTAAATGTCTCGAGAATTTCATCAAGTTTGTCATTAGGTATACAAGTTAGGCAATCATCTACATATATTTTGAGGAAGATTGGTTTAAATGTTAGTGAGCTGATGAATTTTTCTTCTACATACTCCATTACAAGATTTGCTATGGTTGCAGCAATTGGAGAACCCATTGCTATTCCAAATATTTGTGAATAATATTTTTTCCCGTATTGAAAGTATTGAAGCTATTTTTTTTATAGCCGATAAAATATTCTATACTTTGAGTCTCAAAATTTCAACCATGACACCAATGACATTCCTACGGAATCAATAATTGCAAATTTGGAAGCAGGAATCTTCTCTCAAATAAATGAAAATCAAAGCGAATTAAGACACAAAATAAATAATATAATTACAAACTTAAAAAAAAAACAAAAATATATCTGAGGGAGAATTATGACTTACTCATACTGAAAGCGGATAAAATTAACAAAACAGTGATCATGAAAAAATGTGAATACCAACAAAAACTTGAAAGTGTGTTAAATGATGAAACCACGTACAATAAAGAAAGATTCAACCCTACAGAAAAACTCCAAACAAAAGTGAATAACTTAGTTATAATTGGTTCACATCCAACATGATAAATCAAGAAACAAAGAACAAATTGAATGAACACAACGCACAACCACTAACAATATACGGGTTACCAAAATTGCACAAAACAGGAATTCTACTGCGCCCTATTGTTAGCAATATACAATCAGCAACATACAACTTATAAAAATTTATCTCAGAAATCCTCGCTAATGTTGATGGAAAAAATGACTACTACGTGAAAAACTCCTGGGAATTTGTAGAATTCATTAAAAGTACAACAATTCCCAAAAACCATAATATGATTATCTCACTAGACATAGTATCCTCATACACAAACATTGATACAAAATGAGCAATAAACGTTTTGAAAGAAAAATGGCACGAAATTAAAAATACACGACATTAACATTGGAAGAATTTCTAAAAAATTAATTTTTTCACAAATATTTGGAATAGCAATGGGTTCTCCAATTGCTGCAACCATAGCAAATCTTGTAATGGAGTATGTAGAAGAAAAATTCATCAGCTCACTAACATTTAAACCAATCTTCCTCAAAATATATGTAGATGATTGCCTAACTTGTATACCTAATGACAAACTTGATGAAATTTTCGAGACATTTAACAACTAGCTCCCCAGATTAAAATTTACAGTAGAAAAAGAAACCAACAAACAAATAATCTTTCTTGATACATTTACTTATAATATACGACAATATTGATTCCGTAGGAATGTCATTGGTGTCATGGTTGAAATTTTGAGACTCAAAGTAAAGAATATTTTATCGGCTATTTTTTTTTCTGTTAAATTTTCTATCCAATTTTTATTTAAATTCATATTTTGATTTGATCTACATATATATATATATATATATATATATATATATATATATATATAAATATATATATATATATATATATATATATATATATATATTTGTGAGTTTCTTCAACCATGTATTAAATATAAGAAAAAACAAATATTTTCCCCTTTTGTAGACTTGAAGAATCCTGGAGCCTTCCAGGAGAAACGTTGTCGTCACATCAAAACAGCTCCCATACTCGTTTTAATTTCATTGCTAACAGAATCAACCCCCAAGAAACTGCCCCTATTTTTGATATATATATATATATATATATATAATAATAATAATAAAAAAAAAACAGTTTTCGATAATATATATAAAATTATAAACTATCTTCTACCACTGCCTTCTTGCTCTTAAAAGAGGATCTATGCTTCTCCATTTACGAGGAATTTTGATGATAACAATGACACTCGAGAATCATTGTACTTGGCCATGTGGATGTCTACATAAGTTGTTCCACTATGGTTGGATAAAACATAAAAAATTCTAGTGACATGGAGCTACATTTTCTGTGTACTTACTCATATCTAACCTTCGAGAGGAAAGTCAATGTGAGATTTAATTTCCCCTTGAATCTATCTTTTTGCGAAAATCGTTTCGAAGAAATTACTAATATTCTTGGGAATTTATATAGAATGACTTCGTGCATTTTCTCCATTCCCTACATTTGGAAATTGTTAGTTTTTCGTCGCCAACCAATGTTTCTTCGCTAGTAAATGAGTCTAAACACTGTGACAGATTCTGCTGGATGTCTACAACAAGACGTGTAGTGTCCGTTGTAAGTTGTTCCACTATGGTTGGATAGAGCATACAAATTTTAGCGACAAGCAGCTACATTTTCTCTTGTGTATTTACTCACATCTAATCCTTCGAGAGGAAAGTCAATGGCGAGATTTGATTTTCCCTTGAATCTATCTAATTGGGAAAAACGTTTCATTCAAGTGAATTACTAATACTCTTGGGAATTCATATATAAATAATGACTTCGTGCATTTTCTCCTTTCCTTACCTTCTGCTGGATTGATCTCTATTGAATCGGGAGTGAAAGGTTACAAAAGTGGTCAAAAGTGACAGAACAATGGCCATAGAAAGTACATTATTATATATATATATATATATATATATATATATATATATATATATATATGAAGAAAAATTGCAAATAATCCAAATTAACATTTCATTTGTGAGTTGGTTCATGGAGGTTATGTTTACACCGTACTAAAATTTCAGGCAATTTCTAAGGTTTGAACAAAACTACAGAACTACCTTAAAATAGATTTCATAGAAATACTGCCTATTGCAGACGACATCACTATCTCACGACTTCACGGTTATCTCTGCCGTTTACCTGAAGGAATATACGGGGTGTCCTTGGACTTCCTCTTTTCCTCTCGGGAATGTATAGATGGGGTCAAAATATCACCAGTACTTTTGTTCCTAAAAGCCTTCGTTACCAAGTTACGGGCCGTCAAAGTTACAAAATGAAAAATGTTTTCCTTTGATAACTTTCAAAGTGAATATTCAAAATCATCTAAATTTTGGTGATTGACTAAACAAATGAATTACTTTGATGAGCTTTCATGCAGGAGTTAGTTGTTTTGCTACAAAGTCAGGAATGGACTTCCTCCGATGGTCCACACCCCAAAACTTTGAATGACTGATAATTTTTCGATAGTTTTCAACAAAATAAGGTTACGTAGACAATTTTCTGAATAAAAGTACTCGTGTGGAAAGTCGATTGGAGCAACGATTCTTAATCAAAATGCAGTTTTACTCGACGACATCAAACCCGATCGTCCACCATTATTTGAAATGAAAAATTTCCACAGTAGAAATACTAATGCTAACGTTAATTCAACAAGATTCATAACAGGGATAATACAAAATATGCTGAAATAAAGTCGTAAACAAAAAGTACAGTACCTAGTTGAAAGTTTCATTCACAATGTAGATATTTTTTCAAATGAAATATCAAGTTATGTAGATTCGTGGTGTTTTTGAACTTACAAGCTACTCCACTATGAAATATCGAATCCAGTCCATATTTTGTATGTACGCGTGGAATAAGCACGTTTCGTGTTGTGTTATCTGAATCTCATGAAACTCAACATTTGGATGTTGCAAATTCGTATTCACAGCTTAAATGTTGAGGAGTTTCACTGATAAGTATAATTTCATGGGAGAAAATCTTTAACCCGAAGATAAATTTAGCTGAAAAAACGCACATCGGAAGACATAACTAATAAAGAGCAAACGAATAAACTACAAAAACGGCTGCATATGAATAGGTGAAAAATATCCGGTGAATGAATGTATGTTCCATTTCTTCCACAGATGTTGACAAAAACACCTTGTAGAAAGAAATAAAATTAGTGTGGATGAAAAATGACAACTGGAATGCGATTTTGTTTTGTTGAGTGGTGCTTTGTCATTGCATTGTCAATATTCTAATAGGTCAGTTTGAAGTGTTTTGATATGGCCGAACAGTTCACATTCAACGAATATGCAGATATGCATGCATTGTATGGACGAGCATTTGGTAATGCTGCAGAAGCCCGTCGTCTGTATGCCGAGCATTTTCCCAATCGAACTTTACCGGCAAGAGAAACGTTCGAGCGTGTCGATCGCAGCTTGAGGGAGACAGGTATGTCTGATGGATAATTAATTGTAGCCTGTTGTTTTATTTCGATATTATTGTAGGTTCAGTTCTGCCAAAACGAGGTGGTGAGGGTGCTCCTAGGGCTGTGCGTACCGTTGTATTGGAGGAAAATATTTCGGAAGCTGTCGCTGATGAGCCTTCAATGAGCATCAGAAACCTATCAGAACAGTTCCATACATCCAAGTCCACTATTCATGGAATAACTAGGAAAAAACTGCTCCACCCATATCACATCAGAAGGTACATGCCATGACACCTGAAGATTTTCCAGCACGACTGGAATATGCCAATTGGTTCCTGGATAAGCAAAGAGAGGATATGACTTTTATTACTCGAGTTTTATTCTCTGATGAAGCAGGTTTCAGTAGAGATGGAGTAATCAACTCTCATAATCTCCACATATGGGCCGAAGAAAATCCCCATGGGATATTGCAAACCAAACACCAAAGGAAATTCAACGTGAATGTTTGGGCTGGTATCATAGGAAACCATCTTATAGAACCATTCGTTCTACATGACCGATTCAATGGATAACGTTATTTGGAGTTCATTCAAAACGATTTGAATGGACTTTTGGAAAATTTTCCATTGCAAACCCGAAGAGATATGTGGTTTATGCATGATGGCGCTCCTCCTCATTTTAGTTTGATTGTGCGGGACCATCTGAACCAGATTTCCCCCAATAGATGGATTGGTAGAGGTGGGCCATATTCATGGCCACCGCGGTCTCCGGATTTAAATCCAATTGATTTCTTTCTGTGGGGGCATCTGAAAAGCCTCGTTTACGCTACACCAATTCACACCAGAGATGCCTTGTTGAATAGAATTACATTACATTGTGAAGCCATACGAAACGACCCTTGCATGCTATTTCAAGTGCAGAGAGGGTGTTTGCGCCGACTAAGAAATTGTATTGAGAGAGACGGGGGTCATATCGAGCAGTTTTTGTAGCGGATTTTGCATTTCTGTTTGCTCTTGAGGCTTGCGATTGATTATGTACACCATGAGTTTTGTAAGGTAAACGTGTTTGCATGATAAAAATTTGTTATGAACATTGTACCTATCATTTCTATTTTCATTACACATTATGCATTTTTATCAAAAATCGTTGCTCCGATCGATTTTCCACACGAGTACTTTTATTCAGGAAATTGTCCAGGTAACCAGGTTTTGTTAAAACATATTGACAAATCCCAGTCATTTCAAAGTTTTGGGGTGTGGACCATCGGGGGTAGTCCGTTCCTGACTTTGTAGCAAAACAACTGACTCCTGCATGAAACCTCATCGAAGGAATTCGTTTGTTTAGTCAATCACCAAAATTTAGATGATTTCGAATATTCACTTTGAAAGTTATCAAAGAAAAACATTTTTCATTTTGTAACTTTGAGGGCCCGTAACTTGGTAACGAAGGCTTTTAGGAACAAAAGTTATATGAAGTACTGGTGATATTTTGACCCCATCTATACATTCCCGAGAGGAAAAGGGGAAGTCCAGGGACACCCTGTATATATGTACCATCCTAATTGCTATAATAATGTTTTCTTTTCTATGATCAGCATTTGAGAACAAAATATTGCATATAACAATCGCCTACAATTCGAAAAATTTTACTTATTCTTTTCTGAAGTTTTATGGTTTTTTATCGACGATTCTTCTTTATATATTTATTCGTGGTGATTTTGATTCGAAGGGGAAAGAGCCACTTTTGTGTTGAATTGGCGCGCAGAAATATAAACACTTATAATTATAGAAACTGGCTCTGCATAATTGATTCTTCATTCAATTATTCCTGAAATACTGCGGAATTCAGTGCAAATTATGTAAAATGGAGTTTGGCGTGCGAAGACGCCGCGGTTGTAGCACCGCTAAACCATAATTTGTTCTGCTTTCAGCCCTCAAATTGTCAACGAAACTATAAATTTAGATTTTGCTAGCGCTTTCTGAATATACAGAGTGGCCACTTTTTTAATGGGATTGTATTGGTAACTTTTAAACCATAAGAGGTCGGTCAAATGGAGAAAAAGTTGCATTCATAGAAGCATTGTCAAGCAATTCAAACGAATCGAGATTATCAGGGCCGGTTATTGAGATATCATAAGAAAAGTAAATTCTGTTATTTTGATTTTTCTTTTTTTACCACTTTATTTCGAATATTATCAAAAAATGTCACAGGAGTTTTTTATTTGACAGTAAATTATCCTCAATTTGACATTATCAGATTTCGTATCCAACGTTTCGTACGGTCTGGGCCACCCTCAACCTCATTTTTTTCAATACGGACCTGCATATTTTATGACACTTTTCGAAATACCTTTTAACGCTGAATTCAACGATATATCATACAATGTCATTCAAAGTTGATTTTCAGGTGATTTTGACCCTTATCCAAATTTCTTTGGGTCGGATCTGTATTACATTTAGGTACCTTTAGTTTAATTAACAACATGCAATACATTTCGATAAGAAAATTAACTTACTCATCTTCAACTGAATGGAACGTAACAGAATCAAAGCAAGAAACAAGTAATAATTATTTACAAATTTCAAGAGGTGAAAAACCTAATTCATAATAATTAAACGAAACTATCATTTAATGAAAGAAAAATCAAATGATTATTCGAAAGTAAATGATGAACATTAATGAAGTAAGTGTTCGAAATGTCCACCATTTTGTAAAATGCACTTTGCGGTTCTGAAACCCATACTTCTTATACATTTGCTTATTTTGTCTCCTTGAATACCTTCCAATACATTCTCAAACTTCTCGCGAAGAATCTCTATTGTCGGGTTCGTAGTATCATAAATTTTATTTTTGAGGTATCCCCACAAATAAAAATCCAGCGGACTCAAATCCGGAGATCTGGCAGGCCATGCTACTGGACCTCTTGTCCATGAATCGGGAAAAGTTCGATTTAGATAGTCTGTGACTATTCTTGGGTTGTGTGGACCACATCCGTCTTATTGGAAACATGGACTATTACGCCGATACCGTATAGGAAGATCATCCAACATTTCTTCTATAATTTCTACATATTTTGCTCCGGTTAGGTTGCCGTCAATAAAATAGGGTCCCAGTAATTTATTATTCAACAAACCGCACCATATGTTCAAAGAAAAACGATATTGATGTCTAACTTCATGAATTAAGTGAGGATTTTCTGTGGCATAAAAATGTTTGTTCCTTCGATTGAACATGCCAGAATTTGTGAATGTCGTTTCGTCTCCCCAAATGATATTGTGCGCAAAATTGTTGTTATTCCGCACCTTCCGTTGAAACCAATTACAGAATTGCAACCTTCTCTCAGGATCATTGCGATATAGTTTTTGCACGGCTTGGTATTTATAGTCATGGTATCTGTGTCTCTTGAGTATTTTATTAACAGCACTTTTTGATAAATTGCATTCACTGGCCATAGTTCTCGATCCTATTCCTGGATTCATTCGAATTTGGGCCAGAACATTGATGTCATTGATAGGCTCGTTTCGTCGTACATAAGGACCTCTAGGTTTGATGAATGAATTATGTGCAAGTAACGTCGTAGATAAACGTCGAAACATTTTAATATTTGGTGTTGTTCTTTCAGGATATAATTCACCATACCTTTGTTGTGCTTTGAACGAATTTCTATCTAGTTTTATGTACACTTCGTACATATCTCTCTTCTCTTCATTTGTGTATCTTACCATATCGAATAAGTTAAACTGAAATTACTCAGAAAAGTATTTAATGACAAGTTCTTGTGACACAATAATAATCGAAGTGACAAATAATATGACATTTCTTGTTATGTTCTTTTTTATCCACGGCCTACTACTTGAAAATAATACATTCAATAAACCTAGAGTTGTGTGTATGTAAGAAAAAACAAGTCTATCAACGATATCAATGTTCTGACCCAAATTCAATTGAACCCAGAAAAAAAATCGAGAACTGTGGCCAGTGAATGCAATTTATCAAAAACTGCTGTTAATAAAATAGTTAAGAGACTCGAATACAATGATTTTAAATTTGAATACCAAGCCTTGCAAAAATTATATCGTAATGATCTCAAAATGTAGTTCGATTCTGTAATTTGTTTCAATGGAACAAATGACAAATCCAACAATAATGATTCCTCGCGAGAAGATTGAGAATGTATTGGAAGGTATTCAAGGAGACGAAATAAGCAAATGTATAAGAAGTATGGGTTCCAGAACCGCAAAGTGCATTTTACAAAATTGTGGACATTTCGAACACTTACTTCATTAATGTTCATCTTTTACTTTCGAATAATCATTTGATTTTTCTTTCATTAAATGATAGTTTCGTTTGATTATTATGAATTAGGGTTTCCACCTCTTGAAATTTGTAAATAATTATTACTTGTTTCTTGCTTTGATTCTGTTACGTTCCATTCAGTTGAAGATGAGTAAGTTGATTTTCTTATCGAAATGTATTGCATGTTGTTAATTAAACTAAAGGTACCTAAATGTAATACAGATCCGACCCAAAGAAATTTGGATAAGGGTCAAAATCTCCTGAAAATCAACTTTGAATGAGATTGTATGATATATCGTTGAATTAAGAATTAAAAGTTATTTCGAAAAATGTCATAAAATATGCAGGTCCGTATTGAAAAAAATGAAGTTGAGGGTGGCCCAGAGCGTACGAAACGTTGGATACAAAATCCGATTATGTCAAAATGAGGATAATTTATTGTCGAATAAAAAACTCCTTTGACATTTTTTGATAATATTCGAAATAAAGTGGAAAAAAAAGAAAAATCAAAATGATAGAATCAACTTTTCTTATGATATCTCAATAACCGGCCCTGATAATCTCGATTTGTTTCAACTGCTTGACAATGCTTCTGTGAATGCAACTTTTTCTCCATTTGACCGATATTCTAGCTCTTATGGTTTAAAAGTTACCAATACAATCCCATTAAAAAAGTGGCCACTCTGTATAGTCGAATCAGGCATAGAGGGCGACATCAAATGAAAAGATTTATATTCGCGAATAATACGTAGAGTTTGTAGCACGCTGGGGTCGGTCTATTTTTTTTTTACACGCTTTTTACACGCTTTATATTAGCTTCATTTGTATGTTTGTTTGTTTGTAACCGACTCCTTTGGGCGCGATTTTGACCCACTTCCAGACGTCCGAATGATTTGAAATTTGGCAGGTGTACATAATTCCGGTGACAATGCATTAAGGAATTTTTGTTTGAAAAAAAAAAAAAAATGGCGGCTCCAATATGGCGTACAAGTTTAGTGATTATGGTCCGATTCGCTTCAAAATTGGTATCTGAGGGTTTTTGTGGTCAGAGATTATGATTCTTCTGTCAAAATTGAAAAATTCAAGATGGCGGCTCCAAAATGTTGGACGAGTTTTGTGATTATGGTCTGATTCTATTCAAAATTGGTATGTGGGGGTTTTTGGGGTCGAATATTATGATTATTCCGTAAATATTGAAAAATTCAAGATGGGGCTTCAAAATGGCGCCGAATTTTGTGATTATGGTCGATTCTATTCAAAATTGGTAAGTGGGGATTTTTCGGGTCGGAGATTATGATTATTTTGTCAAAATTGAAGGATTCAAGATGGTGGCTCCAAAATGGCCGCGAGTTTTGTGATTATGGTCCAATTCTATTCAATATTGGAGAATAATAGTTGAAAAAAATTAATAATAATAATAATAATAGTTTGAAAAAATAAAAACACGCGTTAAAAGAAAACTAAACTTGAAAATAAATAATAGTTTGAAAAACAAAAAACACGCTTGTATAGAAAACCAGACTAAAAAAATATTTTATTTAAAAAAAAGCGTGGGGTGCATGGTATCAATAATTATATAGTACATTACACACCTAGGGCAGTGAAGTAAGAAATGTCTCAGATCACAGGTAATTGTTGGCCGAGGCGATACCATATACCCTACGCTTTTTTTTAAATAAAATAAATTTTTTTCTTCTTATTTTCTATTTTTTAGTCTGGTTTTCTATAAAAGCGTGTTTTTTAGTTTTATTAAATTTCCAAGTCAGTTGTTATGCATACGTTTTAAGTCGCAAGAAAAGTGTTCTTTATGTAGAAAATGCCTATGGACATCTGGGGAATCGATCTAGAAAACCAATAAAATATCTCAGTAAATAAACGAATAGAGCTTTCAAAACATCATTTCAGAGAAATATCGTCATTCATCCTTCAGATAATAATTAATTATTTGATTTACCGACTATTTGGATATTTCATCAGTTGTTGATGCATTATCTATCTGTCGTCTTTCTTAGTATCATGATAGAAAATGAAATAATGTAAAAATAGTTGTTACCTTTAAATAATTCAAACTGTAGTGATATTATAATAAATTGCATCACGACAAATTCCATTGAAAATAGGAGGATTTCAGAGAAAACATTTATTGAATAAAAGTTGTATTGTATTTAGTCTTCCGATTGCCTATATATCATTACTAATATGCAAACCTTTTGTCAATTAATCATATGGATATTTTCTTTTTAAAATGCTGGGATCTCACCATTCTACTCTCATCATCAATGCGTATCTCGACCTTTTGAAGTAATCTCAATCAATGACTTATATAGAGTGTCAAAGGATGGAAGGTGCTTTGATTTCAATTATGGAACATATATAGAATTGTAAATCACACGATATTGTTCGTGACTAGTATTTTCCAATATGATTAACGTAACAGGTACTAGAATAGAATGAATCAAAATATAATTTAATTTTTTCTCCAAAATAAAATCGAGTAAATACAATTCGTCTAAGCAATGTGACCCATCGTATCGGTTGGTCTTCATAACTGAGATATCCAGCGAATGAAGTGTACCTATAATTATTTGAATGTATCCATGATCATTCAAATTATCACATAAACAAAGTTTTCCATACCGTACGTCTCCTTCTTGGTTGATACTGTAGCAGATATCTTACCTACTAGTTTTTGAATCTAATTTCTTGATTTTTAATGACACTTATTACAAACATATATTTGGTACCCCCATGGGATCCACTATCTCACCAATTCTAGTTAATTATGTACTTGATGATCTTGTAAAAGATGTCTTCTTCACTAATTCCTTTTAACATTCCATTTGTGAAACAGTATGTAGACGATTTAATCCTCGCTGTACCTTCTGATAAATTTGAAGCCCTTTTCTATTTCAACAGCTAAGATATCCATTTACAATTTACCTCAGAGGTAGAGGTATACCAAAGCATCCCTTCCTTAGACATGAGAATATGTCGAGGGAATGACAACATTATTCGTACAAAATGGTACAGAAAACCAATGTGTTCCAATCGGTTCATAAGTTTCCAGTCGTACCATTCTCCGAATATGAAAACAAACCTTATCAGCTCATCACATTCAATCTATCATATGAAATGCTCAAATGAATGAAAAACAATCCGTAAGGAAAATTCCTACCCTTTGATACTTATCAATTAACTCCTTTTTAACACAGACCAAAAACTTAATGTTTATATTGATAATAATAGTAGTCTTTTTTCCAACTTCCGCTTGGATAATTGAACGGAAGTCAGAGAACAACCTTCCTCCGCCCCTGGCATCGTCCTGGCAGTCGTCTTGATCATTTGCAAAATTTTGCCCCAATTTGGAAAATTCTGAATTCCGCGGAGGTCCCATTGGAAACGCATTTTGTATCCCCGGTATCTTATCAGATATGCCAGATACCGGCTGGAAACTATTTTTGAAAGCGACAGTCTGTGTCCAAAATCTCGCGGAGTCAAAAGTTTACTTTGTGTTAAATCAAATCTCAATTTGCTAGCCCTGTCGGTCATCTCGCCAACAGAGTCTAGGTCCAGAATGTTTTTTTTTTTATTTTTGAAAAAGTGGGTTTTTCGGTTTCCAAATTATGGAAAAACCCCAAAGAGAGTTTTTCACTCAAACTCTCAGAAAATCTCGAAGGGAGATTTTCACGATTTTTCCATCTCTCGCGATCCCATTTCGTTTGAACACAAAATATTGCCAGTAAACATGTTTACAGTTTTAAATTCCTATCTGAATCCGAATATGTCTCTAGTCTACATGTGCCTTTTAGCTCAAATTTTTTTATTCGCCTCGGAAAATTATGATCGAAACTTTTTGAAAAATTTGGAGTGGCGCTTGCAAAAATTACAAAAGTTATAAACAATTTAGTAAAAAAAAGGGGTTTGGTTTTTTGCAAATATCTCAAAAAGTATTCAAAATTTTTGAAATTTGTAGAAGATCCAAAAAGAGGAAGAAATTTCCTAACAAAACTCGGAACTCTAGGACCAATATTTATAACTTTTCTAGAGGGTTGAAAATACGGCCGAAAACGGACCTTTAATAAAAAAATATTATTTAAACTTATTAAATATGAAAATTAAGAACTTAAAAAATTCAGGCACCTACAGAATAGATCAATGAATAATAATTCGCCGATCAAAAATTTTTATCGCGATTTTTCAATCAGTTATCCATTAATTAATTAACAATTTTTTGTAGCACGAACATCAACATTGAAAGTGCGATAATTGTTAAACTATAAATCTGGGATTTTTTTCCTTTCATGGAGCTATTTTATAAAGGCTATAGAATAGATTCCCGAAGGAAAAATAAAAAAATTGTTAATTTTCACTTTGTTATTAACAATTTACTTAAGTTAAAAATTATCAACCTCGATTAAACATTGAAAAAAATATTATTTTCATTATATTTCTATTGGTCCGTTTTCTTTTGATCATGAGCTATCAAAAATGATTTTTAATAATTTTTATCCCATATTGTTTAAAAAATTGTTATAAACAAATGCGTTGTTTATAAGATAATCAAAAAATTTTTTTTTTTACAAAATCTTTGATGAAAATTATGATTTAGAAAAAAATCGTTTCTTCAAAAAAATAATTGCTTAAAAACGCATTTGTTAATTAACTATTTTTTTTTACCACTTGTTATGAAAATTAAGGAACCATTTTTTTAAATCATTATTCATCTTGCTCTTCGATGTCTGAAAAAAAAAATTTTTTCATTCAAATTTTAATTGTTTATGCAATAAACAATTTGTTTAAACAATTGAATTTTTTATTTATATTTTTTTGCTCAAAAATACAACAAAAACAGCCCCGTATCAGTTTTTGGAAAAAAAATATTTTTCGATTTTTGATTTAATTTTAAGTATTCTCGTATATTCAAACTTACCTTTCGCGCCTGCTTTTCTTTATTTATTATTAATATTACTTATAAGCTATTGCAGATACAACAAATTCATCTGGATTTTTTTTTCTACATTAGCTACTCAACAAATTTATAACCAAACTGAAGCGCTAACTTACTTATTTATATAATTTTTGCAATTATTTATAAAAATTAAAGGAAAAACATTTTTTTTTGCTTTTAATATCGAAATATTTCATTTACTATAACAGATACGACAAAAGTTACTTTTATCTTCTTCATTCTGCATTAGTTAATGAACAAATTCAGCTCCTAGCTGAGGCTGTAACCTTAAAATTTATAAAGCAATCAGCAGCTATTGATAAGAATGTATTGGGCAAAATTTTTCGGGATTTTTTGTTTACATTAAAATATAAATTTCTTCATAAATGTTAATTTCTTCTTGGAAAATCACTTTTATATTATAAAGAGTTATAAATTACATCCATTCACGAACAAACTAAGTTCATTTCCATACTAATTTTTTGAAATTTCAGTCATTGTTATCGAAACCTTTGATGTCACAATTTGTGTAGATGTAATTAAGAACAATAACCGAGTATTTTTGGATAATTATTGAATCCTAGTTCAATGAGGGTATGTTAATCTTTCACACTAAAGTATGTCTATCATACAATTTCTTAATTACTTTCGTATTCTGGTTTTTCTCTGTATGGTAATATGTCTTTGTGATCTTCTAGAAACATCTGCTCCCGATTTCAAAGGATCCAGTCCCTTGATTTTATACCTGGCCGAAAAATGTTATTTTCGTTTCGAAAGTGTTCACTATTTCAGTTTCAAGTTCACCTCCAAGCAGTACGCTTCATTCCAGAGTCCTATTTTTGTGAATTTCATTACTTATCTGAAAAGATGGATATCAATGTGAATTGCTTTATCTGTGAAAAACCCTTTGGTACTCTACCTACTGTGTTAATCAAACAGAAAGCGATAAATATGTTAGTTACCTATAGCAAGAATTTGAATGATAACAAGTTTACTATTTTAAGCAATCAAACCGAAATAACTGTTCATAAAAAGTGTCGAGATGATTATACTCACTCCGCGAAACGTGCTTCAAATTTAGTTCAACCCTCAACAACTCGTAGCTCGTTACGTGGTACAGACACTCACGATTTCGTAAACTTGTGTTTATATTGTGAAAATCCGTGGCAGAACAAATAAAAGGATACCAAGTACATAGTTAGATCTGATGATATGTTAAGAAGATTAATTGAAACTGCAGAGACCAGAGATGACGATTATGGTGAAATAATTTTAACTAGAATATCTGGTTTTGATTCATTGGTTGAAGTAAATGCTCGTTATCACAAAGAGTGTTTCAATAATTTCAAAAATGTAGAGAGGAACGAATCTACTGGAATCAGAAAAGAGTTAGAAACAAACAAGTGGATTCCATCTATGAAAGCCAAAAAAATAAACATTTAAAACATTCAATCTTATTTGTCCACGCTTTTACTGGCTGCGACACTCTCAGTTCCTGAAGTCCGGTCCTGCATTGAACCGGAGAAGCTGCGCTTCATATCGCTCCGCAAATAATTGCGAATTTCCAAGTGTTTTCAAACTCTGAAGTCGCCTTGTGCCCCGAAGAGTGGAGAAGCAACCGTTAGAACCCACCCCACCGAAGATCCCATATGAAACCTTACTCTCAGTAGAACTGGACGAGTCCCCTGGAAAAGGTATCCTGGCAAGCAAGTAAGATGTGCTGGCAGGGATCGGTTCTCTCCCGAGGGCCGATCTCCTGGAAGTGCTGAGCACCCTACTCGCCTCGTTGGGAGATGATCTTTCGAAAATTCCTGCCGTAAGTGCATTGATAAGTTCTAAATCGACTGATTCCGATGCCCAAAATGGACGTGCCCCTGCAAAGAGACATAAAAAGGAGACATTTCCGGAACTTCCAGTGCCTAAAGATAATTCAAATCCCTCATTACCTACTCATGCTTTCCGTAGAAGCAATAGAAATGTCATATATAATAGCCCTGTTAGAAAAAATGCTAATTATGTTGTAACTTCTAATAAGTTTGATCACGTTTCCACGTTTGAAATTTCTACAAATCCAGGGTCGGAATCAGCCAATATGAGTTCAACCGAATCCTTCACGAAAATTTCAAAATCCGCCGTAAACACCAATAATAATAATAATGATATTATTCAAAATTCCACTAATGACGACATAAACATGGACCAAACTAACGAGACTCCTGTACTACCCACGGAACAGACTCCATTGACAATAAAACGCCAGAACGTACCCCCTATCACTGTTAGGGATAAAAATATGTGGACCACGGTGGTTTCATTGTTCAAATCAAACAACATTAAACCAACCAAACCTGCTAAGAATGTCTATGAAGGCATAAAAAAAATTCCCGACTCCCCTGATGACTTCAGGAAAATAAGTAGCATTTTTAAGGATCAGAAAATTCCCTTCCACACATATAGTCTCCCCGAGGAGAAAAAATTGCGAGTTGTTCTCAGAGGTGTCCCAGAATGTATTTCCTGTGATGACATTAAAAACGAGCTAACTGAGAGGGGGTTCACCCCGGAATCAGTGGCGCGCATGCACAAAAATGATGCCAAAAAGACTCCACTTCCACTAGTTTTAGTTCTCCTGAATAAAGACCAGAAAGAAATCTTCAAAATTACAGATTTACTGAATGTCCAAATTACGGCTGAACCACAGAGGCCCAGAGCCTCTGTGGGCCAATATCACAGATGTCAGCGGTTTGGCCACTGCCAGCTGAACTGCTGCACCACCCCCGCCTGCGTCAAGTGCGGGGATGCCCATATCACTCGTGAATGTCCAAAGCCTAGGGAAGAAAAAGCTAGGTGTGCAAACTGCAGTGGGGATCACACTGCGAACTATCGCGGATGTCCCAAATGTCCACGCATAAGGCGCAGGGTGGATCCCGCTTCAGCATCGCAAAATCAACGATATTTTCCCGAAAACAGGACACGGGCGGGGGTGTCATATGCAGCGGCGGCCCGGGACGCTTCCCCTCCTCAGCTAGCTCAAATTTCAACGCCTAAAGACATCCTTAGCACTTTAGACCAAATGAGGATGTTGTTTGCGCAGTTCGCTGAAGCTGCTGCAAAGTTCTCAACAGGTTTTAATCCCAATTAATGGGTGAACAGCAGCTTCCGAATTTCATCAAAGCGGTGAGTTGGAATTGTAATGGATTTCTCCAGAATGGACTTGAGTTTCAAGAGTTTCTTGTAGAGAACAACATCGATGTTGCTTTTCTGCAGGAGACTCATCTTAATGGGGAAACCTGTTAGATTTCCCAACTACAAAGTGCTTGGAAATGACCGGATTGGACGTCCGGGTGGCGGTGTTGCCATTTTGGTCAAACGTTGTCACTCGCATGTTCGGTTTGGCATTTCCAATGATGATACCTATGGTATTGAAGCTGTAGGTATAATTTTCAACACGAGGAGTGATCTCTTTTCGTTTATTCAGTGCTTACAACCCTCCGTAGAATAGAATACTTCCTGAGGCACTTGATGTACTCCTGATGGAAACAGACCAACCTGTTTTGGTCATGGGTGATCGGAACGCTAAGCACGTGCAATGGAGTCGTGTAACCAACGTCAATGGCAGACGTTTGAGGGAACACAGTGACAGGTATGAATACCAAGTGTTGGCTCCAGACGAGCCGACACACTTTAGTCCATACAGGCCCGATGTACTTGACATTGCCCTGGCCAGAAACATCACCTGGAACTGGGATATACACGTCCTCGCCGAGTTGGGCTCTGATCACAATCCGGTGATTTTATCACTGGAGGTGATCCACGCCTCAGACGGACCGCATGTGTACCAAGGTGAACTGGGAGAGATTCCGTTCGCTTCTGGAGACAATTTACTGCGCTCCTGAGAGAATAGATTCTTCACTCGAGTTGGATGAGGCCGTAGCGCGCTACGAACTCACCATCAAAAATGCTTTAGAGGATTCCTCCCACAAGGAACCGGCCCCTAGATTCCATGACGAATTCCCTTTGATGATATAAAATCTCATCCGCGAGAGAAATCGCGCTAGAAGAGCGCATCAAAGGAGTCTGTTCCTGCGGACAGAATCCGAGCTAATAATTGAATAGGAGGTTAGAAAATATATCGGAATTTCGAACGAAAGATTTGCATAACCCGTCAAAATTTAGAAAACTGTGACCAACTTTGGAAAATTAATCGAAATTTAAAACCAAAAAAGACCGATCTCCCCCCTATTCATGGTGAGGCCGGACTGTGCTATGATCCAGTGTCCAAAGCTCAAGCTTTTGCAGACTCGATGGAAAGGCAGTTTAGACTGAATGAGTATCCGGACGATGATCTGGATCGTGAAATTTTGTTGGAAAATTGGGTTCACCGTACCCTCAGGGAACCCAATCATGACGACATTCGTCCAGCTACGTTGGATGAACTTAAGGCCCATATAAAGGGACTCAATACCAAAAAAGCGCCTGGTTACGATGGAATTACCAATCGAATGATTAAGTATTTCCGGATAACCAGGTGCAGTCATATTGAATATCATTAATAATTCCTGCGCCTTAAAAGATTCCCTCGGAGGTGGAAGCATGCCGTTGTGGTTATGATTCCGAAACAGGGGCAAACCCGACCTTCCACAAAATTATCGACCAATCAGTCTGCTTTGCAGTTCGGCTAAGCTGGCTGAAAAAATCGTTCTAGAAAGGCTTGACGAAGAAGTGGAGGATAGAAATGTCCTACCCAACGAACAATTTGGTTTTAGACCACTGAGCTACAGGTGATGAGGCTAGTGGAGGACACTATTTCATCCTTAAACTCAAATAACAGCGCTCACATTGTTTTACTTGATATAAGCAAAGCCTTTGACAGGGTTTGGCATGAAGGCCTTTTTGCTAAGCTAATAGATTTCCACCTGCCTCTGAGTTTGATCAAGTGGATCAAGTCGTTCCTCTTGGGTAGGACATTTCAAGTCAGGGTCAACAATTCTCTATCGGATTCAAGAGAAATTGAGGCCGGCGTTCCTCAGGGGGCAGTACTGTCTCCTATATTATACGCCCTCTACACGTCAGATATTCCAAGAAGCGAACATGTGAAGGTCTCTCTGTTCGCCGATGATACGGCTTTGCTTTCCTCTGCAGCTGACCACCTGATGGGTGTCGTTTACTTGCAAAATGCATTGAACGAGCTCCAGCAGTGGTATCTGGAGTGGAAGATAAAGCTAAATCCTGAAAAAACACAAGTGATTTCGATGGGTCGCAAGAGAAGCAACCCGGAGAGGGGAGTGACTATCTCTGGAAGGGAGATAGAATGGTCAGAGCAGGTCAAGTACCTGGGAGTTACTCTGGATCGCCGGCTCACCTGGAGACCACACGTCAATATTGTCAGAGACAAAATCGTCAAAAAGATCTGCGCACTATATCCCCTGATTAACAGAAAGAGCAAACTCTCTCTTAAAAACAAAGTCACGATTTACAAAATGATGTTCAGGCCTGTCATTTTGTATACCTCGGCCGCCTGGGGCCAAATCTGCAGGCCTAGCATTGGCATCCTGGAACGGGCGCAAATGAGAGTCCTGCGCTCCGTGGTACGTGCGGAACGATCGGATCCTTGAAGACCTAAATCTGCCTTCTATCAGAAGTATCATTAGAGAACGCAATCAGAAAGTATTTGATTGTGCAATAGTTCACGAGAATCCGCTCGTGAGGGAAGCCACTGGATTATAAAATAGACGACCCCTCCCGTTTTAAACGTCCCAGGCACTCTCTGAGTGATGGTTACCTACCAATCCATACAGGTAGGAAGCTGCATCCTCGATAGAAATTACTATTTTTCCAAACTTTTACGATCAGAATCTCTCTCGGTCATTGTTCGAGATATACCATCATGGCAAGGACTAGAGACCATTCTCTAATTCTTGACCAACCAAATTCTAAATTCGTGAACGGCCGTGGCCCACTTATTTGATGTCTAAAGAGTAAGAGCCTTAGGGCTACACTCGGCTTATTAACAGTGATAGGAGATCCAGATACTGTCAGTTCCATTTTCGGTAAAGGAAAGAAAAAATTGTTAGACTTAATCATTAAAAGAAAAGAATTAATGCAAGATGTGGAACAATTTTATAATTCCTGTGCGACTGCTGAAAATATACAGAAAGCTGGAGAAAGATTGATGCTTTTGTATGGACAGTTTACCCCTGATGTAACTGCTAGCCAATGTCGTGTTACCCAGTTTATGGAAGTTACTAAAAAATCAAAAAGGCAATAAACTTGGCGACTCTACCTCCAACGTCAGCAGCAACAAGTCTTCATTCCTTCAGGACATATTACCAAGTTCAGCAATGGCTCGGTAATCAATTAGATCCGGAACAAAGGGGTTGGATGAAAACTGAAACCATGTACCTGCCTGTGAGGACAACCGAAAAACTAGCTCCGGAAAACTTGCTAAAATTAGTTCACTGTACGTGTACGACTGATTGTTCTAGTAGATGTGGATGCAGAAAAGCAGGGCTTCCTTGCTCGTCTTTCTGCAAACATTGCAAAGGGGAACACTGCCGAAACGGTGATAAACAAGTCGTCGACGATAACGATGAAAAAATTAATTACGCTAATAAAGAAGACTCGGATTCATCAGAAGATCAATTTTCTCATTATGCTTTGTTCATCGAAAAATTTGTCGAAAGTTTAAACCAAGAAAAGAAGGAGAAACAAGTACTACATATCAAGCAGGAAATGAAGAAATTACCGAAGAAACTGAGAATGACGAACCACCACCTCAGAAACGTGCAAAAACAAATCCAACAACAACGAAAAAATAAAAAAAATTGTATATTTATCGGTGTGAATATGTTATAATTCAATAAAATAAATAAATTTAAAATTATATCTCGATTATTTTTAGCTCTTAGAAAAATAGGACTAATAAATCGTTTTTTTTTTTATTCTGACACATTTATTCATAATTTATAAGATTATAAAGTTACAGCCTCAGCTAGGAGCTCAATTTGTTCATCAACTTATGCAGAATGAAAAAGGTAAGTAACTTTTGTCGTATCTGTTATAGTTAATGAGATATTTCGATTTTAAAAGCAAAAAAAAATGTTTCCTTTAATTTTTATAAATGATTGCAAAAAAATTATATAAATAATTAAGTTAGAGCTTTAGTTTGGTTATAAATTTGTTGAGTAGCTTATTTAGAAAAAAAAAGTCCAGATGAATTTGTTGTATCTGCAATAGTTTATAAGTAATATTAATAATAAATAAAGAAAAGCAGGCGCGAGAGGTAAGTTTGAATATACGAGAATACTTAAAATTAAATAACGAATCGAACATTTTTTTTTTTAAACTGATACTGGGCTGTTTTTGTTGTATTTTTTAGTGCCAAAAAAAATATGAATAAAAAATTCAATTGTTTATAACAAATTGTTTATTGCATAAACAATTAAAATTTGAATGAAAATAATTTATTTTTCAGACATCGAAGAGCAAGATGAATAATATAAAAAAAAATGGTTCCTTAATTTTCATAACAAGTGGTAAAAAAAATAGTTAATTAACAAATGCGTTTTAAGCAATACATTTTTTTAAGAAATGTTTTTTTTTGAATCATAATTTTTATCAAGATTATGTTACAAAAAAATTTTGATTATCTTATAAACAACGCATTTGTTTACAACAATTTTTTAAACAATATGGATAAAAATCATTTTTGAGTAGCTTATGATCATAAGAAAACGGAACAATAGCAATATTATAATAATAATATTTTTTTCAATGTTTAATCGAGGTTGATAATTTTTAACTCAAGTAAATTGTTAATAACAAAGTAAAAATCAACAATTTTTTAATTTTTCCCAAGGAAATATATTCTATAGCCTTTGTAAAATAGCTCCATGAAAGGAAAAAAATCCCAAATTTATAGTTTAACAATTATCGCACTTTCAATGTTGATGTTCGTGCTACAAAAAATTGTTAATTAATTAATGGATAACTAATTGAAAAATCGCGATAAAAATTTTTGATCTGCGGATTATTGTTCATTGATCTATTCTATAGGTGCATGAATTTTTCAAGTTCTTAATTTTCACATGTAATATAATAAGTTTAAATAATATTTTTTTATTAAAGGTCCGAAGTGGGCGGAGCTTACTCAAGCGAGAGTTCCCGTTTTCGGCCGTATTTTCAACCCTCTAGAGAAATTATAAATATTGGTCCTAGAGTTCCGAGAGGCCGGACTTTTTTTTAGGAAATTTCTTCCTCTTTTTGGAACTTTTTTCAAATTTCAAAAATTTTGAGCATTTTTTGAGATATTCGCAAAAAACCAAATTTTTTTGTTTACTACATTTTTTATAACTTTTGTAATTTTTGCAAGCGCCACTCCAAATTTTTCAAAAAGTTTCTAGATGCGATGACGAATCGACTGACACCTCGATCATAATTTTCCGAGGCGAATAAAAAATGTTGACCTAAAAGGCACATGTTGACTAGACGATTGGTGTCGAGACTCGAATTCGATGGTTCTCTGGGCCTTCATTATTTTAAAAAGAGCCGAACAAATTTGATAGCCACGCTTCGCGAGCCTAACTGAACTGTAGACGGGCTCGTCAACCAAAGAAACGGCTTTAGGAAAGCCTGCAAAATCGAATAATTCATTAGACAGATTCTCTACGAATTCTGTCAGTCTATCTGGCTAGTCGTGTCTATTGGATTTCGAATAATAAAACGTGATTTCCAGTGAGAATTTACACCTGAAAAATGATTTTACGTTGCCTAACAGAGGTGTGGAATTTCAACATGAATTTTGGGTTCCGCGAGGAATAACGATGTGCAATGTTATACCAAAACTACTGTAAATAAAATAACTACTGAAAAAACTTTTTAAAGAAAAGCTTTTGTTCAAGCCGTGTACTTAAACGTATAAAATAAGTTTAAATCATCGCGGACTATGATTTAATTATTTTTTGTTGAATTATTTGGTTTCCAAAAGCTTGTCGTGCGAATTGTAATAAAATTAATACTTCGACAAGTTCTTACTTACCAACCAATCACTTCCCAATCGAATCAATTGGTACCTACTTTTATGAATACTTCGCACGACAGCTTTTTGAAACCAAAGAATACAACAAAAAATAATTGAATCATTGGCAGCGATGACTCAAACTTATTTTATACGTTTCAGTACACGGCTTAAATAAAAGCTTGTCTTGGAAAATATTTTTTTATTACTCATTTTATTCCATGCTTTTTAGTCAGTTCGCCTCAATCTGTTCATTTCTATCAAAGCATCGTTATTACAAGGTCTCTTCCCTGTAAGTTTTGAGCTGAAAGAAATCAGGATCTCCGACCCCAAAAACTCCCACACACCAATTTTGAATAGAATCTGACCATAATCACAAAATTCGTGCGCCATCCTGCAGTCGTCATCTTGAATTTATAGATTTTGCCAAAAAATTCATAATTTCCGAACCTGAAAATCCGCACACACCAATTTTGAAGGAAATATGACCTTACTCAGAAAACTTGTTCTCCATCTTGGGGCCGCCTTCTTGAATTTATAAATTTTGGAAAAAATTCAAAATCACCTACCGCGAAAACCGCCGCATATCAATTTTGAATTGAATTGGACCATAATCACAAAACTGGTCCTCCATCTTGGGGCCGCCATCTAGAATTTATGAATTTTGACAAACATTGCATAGTCTCCCATCCCGTAAACCCCACATATCAATTTTGAATCAAATCGGACCATAATTACAAATATCGTCCTCCATCTTGGAGCCGCCATTTCGGTTTTTTTTCCAACAACTCCATAATGCATTGTCACCGAATTATGAACCCTTGCCAAATTTCAAATAATCGGACTCCTAGAAGTCGGTCAAAATTCACTTGCAAATTTGACCCTTACTTACGAACGAACGAACGAACTAACAAGTGAAACTAAATTAAAGCTTGTAAAAAATGCCGCAAGACCAGTCTGCTAGGACTGGAGGTAGATTCACTTTCTTTTTCAAAACTAGGGTGGATAACCAGCGTAGCAAATCGCGCCTAACCTAGAAATTTAACTTTGACTCGTTATCCCAAACACAACACAGGAAATGTTCCTAATCGATGCAGGATTTGGTGGAAAGAAGGAACGTGAATTGTTGTTCCAGTTCCAAGGGGGTTCACCTTAGTCGACTACTCAAAGGAGTGCTAATGATGTCTTGGCGGGAAAGGAAATCTTTAAGCTCAATAAATCTTAGATTCGTAGCAACTAATCTGCCCTGGCACAAATTGATCTCTAGACTCGCGAGCCCCGTTAATGGACTTAATCCCTGATAAAAAGCGATGAAAATAAGATTCTTGAAGTTTTCTTCCGTCTTCAGCCAACTCTGTGAAGTAGGTTCTCAGAACTGGGGAAAATTGCCGATTTGGAGGTTCCTAGATGATAAGATGCGAAGAATATCTTTGAAGAACTCTCTGATGTTCCTCATATATCCAAATGGATGGAAATTCCGTTAAAGAATAAAGTTAAAGTTGTGGAAATCTTCTCCTAAAAGCCCATCGCCTTAGACAGTCGGAAATTAATACTCTTGTTCTGCCGCTTTCTTTGCCACTTCAGACAGATACCCGAACAATCGAAGCAAATAAAAAGATTAATCCAAACGTAATATCTCTTGGTAGAGCTTCTTCCAGGATATGGTGTGGACGCGTAATTTGACAACCACTCGATATGACTATCAAACCCAGACTGACTAAATTTTGGCGACTCCTCCTAACACCAAAAATAGAAAATAAAAACATCTGCCTGAAAACTCTGATTGATCTAACGCCCATAAAATCCTCCGGCAACCTACTTGGCTAGAATCCGTTATACAGCAGATGTACGTTATTTTGCTCAGTCGTTGAAAATTCAAAAAGCACTTATTATTCATAAAATTGCGCAATCTTGCATAATCTTACAAAATTTTCAATTGAAGAAATCGGATTTTCTAACAAATGGTTTCCCGAATCAAATCAAATCAAATTCAGCATACACCAACTAAAAATTTTCCCACTCGGAGATGAAATAAAGGAGTTAAAAAAAAACTTTCAATGACCATAACTGCCTTACCACAAATCCGATTTCGATGAATCATATATCAAAAGTAAAGTATTCTAATGTGCTTCAATGGAGTGCACACAGAAATAGGATCCGATTAGCGGCTTACGGTAAATTTGGAAAATTGTATGTCCGTTGTGGTAGGTGTCAGAAAAAACTGTTTTCAGCAAAAAGTACCGGTTTTCATTCTACTTCGAAATGAAAATTTTCCAACGTGCAACTGCGCATAAGAAAAGTTTTCATTTGGTCAAAATTACTAAACACAAATCCTGTCTCCAACGAAAATAAGTACATATTTTACATGCCTAGAGCTGCATAAAAGTTATATATATATATATATATATATATATATATATATATATATATATATATATATATATATATATATATATATATGAAAATTCTTCTGTTTGCTTCTGCCCCATGAAAATCAAGGTTCTGGAATTGGGGTACATAATTCAAGCGTGATCGTAACTATATATATATATATATATATATATATATAAGGAAGAATCCTTTTTGAATTCGGGTATGCAGTCAACAAGGGTATGGAAATTAAAGTGAACTCTTTTTTCTATTCGAACTTCCGAGTCATTTATTGTCTCTTCATCAGGAACTCTACAATGAATTAAAATTGAACATTATTAGATTTGAAAACCAAATAGGCATGTTTGATTACAGAAATGAGGTTATTTCATTGCAGCAATTTTAAATATAATGTCACAACAGACAACACTTGGAACATATATAGTTGAAACTTTGACAAATGTACATTCTTAACATAAGTGTGAAAACATTTTAAATTCCAAATGGGCTCTTAGGAGTCATGTTGATTGAAGAAAGTGGTAGATGATGACAATTGAAGTATAATGAAGTTGACATGACAAGTATGAAAAATAGATATTAGACTTGTTGTAACATAAATGAGGTGAAATAAATTACTAACCATCAGAGTGTCCAACTAATGTTATTGAAACTATTTTGGTCAATAACATTGTTGGTACTTGATGGGTTGGTGGTATTATTTTTCACCTCATTGTATGTTGGCAACAAGTCTAATATCTATTTTTCATACTTGTCAATTGTCAACATCATTCATACTTCAATTGTCAGTCATCTGTCACCACTTCTTCTTCAATCCAACATGACCTCCATAAGAGCCCATTTGGAATTTTAAAATGTTTTCACACTTATGTTTAAGTAATCATGATCAATTTTGATCAAAGTTTCAACTATATATGACTATACCAAGAGGGTTGTCTGTTGTGACATGTTATTTTATAAATTGCTGCAAGTGAAAGGGTTTAACCTCACTTTCGTAAGTACAACATACCTATTTGGCTTTCAAATCTAATAATTTCAATTTTAATTCATTGTAGAGTTCCTGATGGAGAGACAATGAATGACTCGAAAGCTTGAATAGAAAAAAGAGTTCACTTTAATTTCCATACCCTTGTTGACTGCATACCAGAATTTAAAAAGGATTCTTCTTTAACTTAGACAGTCGTCTAACCTTCACACCCTCTATATATATATATATATATATATATAATTCCTTAGTTATGATTGTTGACACACTATGACTGTTCAGTTGGCGAATACGATTTTATTGATTTTCTTGCATTGTAGTTGTAGTCAACACATTTGGACATTAATTGGATGCTAACCTTAACAGCTTCTGCGATCACGCTTGAATTCTGTAACCTAATTTTAGAACATTGATTTATATGGAGCAGAAGTACATTCAAAAACCAATTTTTCTGAAGAATTTTGCCCTAGCCATAATGTAATTTCTTGTATAGAAAAAAGTACGCAGATATCCAACGGAACTTCTCAGTTTTTCCAAAGAACATTGATCTTGTTGATAATTATAAAAGCCTAAAGTGAGTCCACATGCTTATCAAACAAAAGCCTAATGCAAATCTGAACACAGTTCCTGAGATACCTATTGTTTTGTATGAACCTAAACTGAAATGTTGATTGTTGCTGATTATATTGTAAATATACACTAATTTTGAATGTTTAGTGGATACATTTCTTATCTTGGAGAAATTGAAATATCAATTCATTTGAATGGGAATAATTCGTCCAACTCATTAAGACAAAAAAAAATGAGTTTCGAAAAACACTGTCACTTAATTCTCACAGCTTTCAGAATATAACTCCTTTGATTTACGAATTGCATATTTAAAGGAAACAGAACCGAAGAATCCATTAGAGGATGAATTGACGTGTTTTGCGAGAATGATTTAATTGTCAAGCTTCGTTCATTGCCACAAAGCGACTTCTTTTGAATTATGAATTTATGTCGAACAAATAGATGTTTTATTCAAGAACTGCGGAGAATTTTGATGCTCGGTGTGATTTTTCCACCTGTCGTTTCAACTGTGAGGAAGGAATAATTCATTAGCTTTCTCACATTGAGACAATGGCTCCTTTGATCTGCTTTTTTATTGTCTCATCATGTGATTTTTATTTTTACTTCCGTAGTTTGTTTTTCATAATCCAGCTCTCCTATAATATTCAATTTAAGGAAGATAAAGTCTGATGATTTACATTTCTACAAAAAATAAGATCAGTTATTTTAGTACATGTTTCCTTTTTACTCCTTCTTTTCTGCGAGAAATATGAATGCCTTTATATCAATCCACACATTCCGTATTGATTTTAAATTTGAATGTTCCGCCTTGATGACCTACATTACTAAGTAGATATCACGCACGGTACTCATATGCAAATTTCAATTCGTAGGTGAATCAACAATTCCATATTTTCATGTCGGGGGATTTGTTTTTTTTTTTATTATGTTCATTAATTTTTATTCTATTACGATATTCGCTTCCAAAGACTGCTCTGTGCATTCAATCTGTTATCAAATTAATTTGTCGCCCATAGTTGTCTCCAGCGAGCTCTCTATTCATTTCCTCTTTGAAGTCGACAATCGATTCCAATATCCCAAGCTTCAATATCGTTGTATATTGCTGTGCAATTCAGTTCGGAAATAGTCGTTGCCATTTTATTCCACTTCAATATCGAATACATTTCTATTTAGAATGCTCTATCGTTTATTGAATATGCTTATAGTTCTAACAGTTGCATCATACGTCCGATTCGCCATTCTCCTCATTGTTCATCATCAAAACACATGTAAATCTCAGTTCGAAATAGAAAAGTTTTCATTTCTTTGGAAATATAAGGGATTGTGGAACCAACTAGAACTGAAAGATAAAATTCCCATTGTCCCTCTTGGGAGGTATTCATGTTCTCCTTAACAACGATAGCATCATCAACAATATTCAATATAGCAGGAGTGAAAGAATGTTGTCACAAAATTGCACAAGTAACCCCTTCAGCACACTGATTCACTTCACACCTATATGCGCATTTCGATGTTATCATCATCAGTAGGTTAACTACACTAAATAAATTGTACCATTATCTTACAATTTATACCTGCTGTTCCTAATTGTGATATTTTATACTAATTACTGTCCCTCAAGTCGCTAATGGTATCTTGATGGTTCTATGGGGATCAAGGAAAACAATGATGAAAACATAGGCCCATTATCCTCATTAGGTAAATTTTTATTATGGTTTTTTGTGGATAACTATACTCTCCAGGCAGTCTAATTTTCTAGTGTCGTTGACCGATTTGATCATTTTGAAATTAGGAATGTTAATTTTGTGACAAGAATATATCATATATGGTCACTTGACTTATTCTCCCTTCGGACCTTTTGGAAATTGAACGTTTCGTCTGACCATAATAGACTTTGTCACAATTTTGTACTAGCCATTTTGTGTAGAATGTGGTGTTTTGAATCGGCTGGGATGAACCTGTTCGTGTGGGTGTGCTGTCTGTAGATGTCTATTTCCAAATGCTCTTTATTTCTGATGACCAGAGTGTCAAGGAAAGGAAATTGTTCGTCAACTTCCATTTCTACCGTTGATTCATTCGAACACTGAATTCATTTACGATCACTGCAATCCATTAACAAAAAATTGAAAATACAAAAGGCTCAACGATTTTTATTCGAAATATAGGAATATCTACCGAAAAATATTAAAACTGGCCAATAAACTACTATAAATAGGCCCACCAATAGACAGAAAATAGAAGCTATTTTCACACTCAAATAAAGACGCAAATAGCCTATACCACCTTTGAAAGGATAGTTCGTAGATTAAAACCCCGGTATCGTCCCCAGCAAAATCGCTTTGTGGAATTTTTTTAACAACAAATAGTGTCAATATGACCACACTTTTTTGTTTTACAAATATCTCAAAAAGTTTGAAGGAATCGTTCACATCATGGAACTTTTGTAGAGAATTCGAAACCTACTAAATGTGTTTTTGTGCGACCGGACGGTGCATTTCACTGAGAAAATCCGGAAAACTCTAAAAAGAATCATTTTGAAAAAATTCATAATTTTTATAATTCTGAGGCTGGACGAATAATTTTGCGAGAAATGATAGATAATAATATGTAGTTCAACTGTGCGAAAGATGGTTTCTGTCCGATATGTAGTTTTTGCACAATCGCGTTATAAACAATTTAAGGGCTTCTTATGAAAACTGATTTAAGGGAAATTGTCGTATTCAAATTCTGTAAACGGCATCTGGAAGAAGAGATCGATTCTACAATTTGTATATTTTGGATTTTCACCTGAGAGGTGGGAAATGTGTTGAAAATGTCACTGAAAGTTGCTCCAATTGCTTGATACACTCTCCTCCGCTGGCTCGTTCGCCCACTACCGCTACTCGACTCTGCCTCGACCGCACTTTCAAGCGTTGGGAGCAACTTCCAGTGACATTTTCATCTACAAGCTATCCTTTATAGGCTATTTGCGTCTTTATTCAAGTGGGGAAAAAAACCTCTATTGGTTAGCTCAAAATCCAGAATAGAAAATTCTAGTAACTGAGCTAAAGAAACCTGGAAAGTGATGAACATCATCCTCAATGAACCCTGATACTCTCAACAATCATTACTGCACCCTGGCAGAGCTTTTGACGAGTAATATGCAATGAACTCATGATCCACTTGAATGTATGCACCCTGTTGAATCAAAAGGGGTATTTCATTTCGCAGACACCAACACCTCTGAGCTAAAATCAGTTTTTGCTAACATCAAAAAGAAAAATGCATCAGGAATCTATGAAATAAGAGCAACTGTACTCTGCAATCTCCCAGATACAGCATAATTACTACTCGTAACACTTATAAATGACTCAATCAGATGCGGAAAATTTCCCACCTTCCTGAAACAATCTGTAAATACCCCCATTCATAAAGGGGGAGATCCACTAGATCAGAACACTTCCGCCTTATTACGCTGGTAAAAGTCTTGAAAGAGAATAAAATATTGACAGAACAACAATTTGAGTTTTAGCCAAGTAAGAGCACAAACGATACCCTTTACTCGTTCATGGATTCATTATATTCAGGCCTCAATAAAGGGTCAGCAGCTGCAGCAGTTTTCTGTGATTTCTCCAAAGCTTTCGATTGCGTAAATCACGGAAAACCGCTGCGGAAGCTGCACCACTTCGGATTCACAAAAAATGTACTCAGTCGGTTTGAGACCTACCTTACTGATCGACAACAAGTAGTAAAAACAAGCAGTGTCTCGAAGTCCACACATATTAAAAACGGAACCACAAGGGTCAGTCCTAGGACCTATCCTATTCCCGCTTTATGTAAATGATATGGCTTTTCGAAACATCAAAGGCAAAATTACTTTATTTGTCGATGACTCCACCATACTCTGGCAAGAAAAGAATGAAATAATTCTACACTCTAACATAAAACAGGATATTGGACTCATTAAAAACTGGTGTGAATCAAACCTTCTATCTCTTAACATAAAAATGCCAATATCTTCACCTTCCACTGTAATGTCCCAATCCTAGATATTGATAATGATGAAATAAATTATCAACCAGGTTTCTGGGCTTATTCATCGACAATAACTCGAACATGTAGCACCTATGTGTAAAAAACTATCTTCTGGATGCTTCGCTATTAGAACCATCGCCACTGAATTAGGGTTTGCATCGGCCAAAATCGCTTACTTTGCTCTACTTGAGTCCCACCTAAGATATAGAAAAGCATTATGGGGGACCTGCAGTAGTCACTTATTCCAAAGGTGATTTGTTCTGCAAAACCGAGCCCTTAAAAACATGTGTAAGGCAAGCTCTAGAACCTCGTGTAGAGATCTTTCCAAAAATGCAGAATATTAACGGTAGTTTGTATATACATTTAGAAACAGCTTCTCTGATACACAAAACATAAACGCACACCAGCTAGTCTCTCAAATTACAACACAAGACAGAGTGGCCAGGTTAAATTGATTACCCCGAACCTCATTGATCAGGAACTCAATATCATACAATGGAATACAAATATATAATAATTTGCCTACTAACATAAAAAATATATCTTGCACTCAAAAGTTCCGCACTAAGGTGAAAGCATTACTCATCCTACATCTCCTATGCAACCTGATGAATAGTTTCCTCTTGAATTTTAATTTGAATCTGTAAAAGTTTCATTTCTTTTATCTATGGCTTTATACAAGCACTTGTCATACAAACTTCGTTGGTTCATAATTAACTATTTGGTTGGTGGTAAATATTGCTTTTATTATTTTTATATTCTATAATATATTTTTCATATGCCTGTCTGTTTATTTATGTTTGTCTGTATATTTATATTTGTTAACAAACTTTGTCAACAAGTGTATCTATACGTATGTTAATAAAGCATATTTTGAATTGAATTGAAAGAAACAAATCCTTTTTTCCGTGAAATTTGGGTTGTGTATACCCTCCCAATGGGACTAGGGCCAGGCCTATATCTCCTTCATTATCAACCGATTTGAATGAAATTTTGTTCATAATTTGGGATTGACAGACATATGAAAACAAAATGACCGACTTTCGGTTTCGCCAGAATAGCCGCCAACTTGGATTTTTCAAGTGGAACACCCTGTATGTTTGATGTTTTTTGGATTCTACGGCTCAAATTATATACGACAGTGTTGCCAAGTTTTCATTTCACAACTGAAAAAAAATCATTTCTCAATAAAAAAAATTGCCCAGAAGGCCTTGATCAGGTTAAAATCTATACTAATTTACATCAGTAACTCATAGTGATAGTCATTTCATCGATAAGATCAATAACAAATCCCACAGCAGGAATTGAAATTTTCTGAACGCACGTTTTACGAAATAATAGTTTTTTTCAAATGGTACCTACCGAGGGCCATCTTGCCATTCGATAGAAAATGTTATTACCAATTCAACGATATAAATTATGTACCACTTTTTTTCTGTTCAAAACTAAAAACGATCAATTATTGAATTTGTACAATATTTTATACGATGCCTACAAATTCCAATGAGTTATCCGTTTAGGTTTGATAAAATGAAAGGTGATTAATGTAATGTCAAAAGTAAAATACCAATTCTACTTGTAATCTCGTTTCGTTTGTAAAAAGTTTGAAATGGAAAATAATAATCGTTTGTTTCGAAACGAACAAATCGATATGATATTGATATTGTAATAAGATTCAAGTTAATTGTTGTAATAGAATGCCCAGACTATTCAGTGAAGAGCAGTGTGGAGTTCTTTGGACCGCCTTGATAGTTTCAAATTTTTTAGGTTTCAAGCAAAATTTTAGAAATTGTGAATTTGAATGGACGCCAGAATTTTTATTTAAACTAGGACAAAAATCCAAATTCCCTATTCAATAATGATTGTAAATCAAATAACTTTCCTTCTGTAAATACCTACACCAATAAAACAAATACCAACAATCAATTCACAAATTTTCACATCTTCCAATTCTTTAACATTGAATGAATTTAAATTCCAACACAAGAAAATTAATAAATTTTTTGCCTGCTGAACCTGTCAGTTTATCGATGTCGATGTACCTTGATTGTATTTTTGTGTTACGAAGTTGTTTGGCTCGCAATCAGGGGGTACTTATAGCTGCTGGGCGACCGATCAGGTAGACACAAGCATCTGCTTCTGGTCCATTGAGTGTGTTCTCAGCGATTCAACATGAAAAACAATATTGTTTGTGTCAGAAATTTGATATACAAAAATTCTACTTCTTGAAACTTGGAATCTTTTCAATGCACTCCTCAACTCATTGTTGTTACAATTGAGTGTAATCTTATCAAAAGATTATTACTTAAAATTAATTGAGTATACAAATGAGTAATATCCAATACTGAAATCGAAGAATTATTTTTAATAATTTTTATGAATTAATAAAAATTGATCTTAGCTTCATATATGGAAAAATGATTTTTTTTCTCTGATCTTGAACAACCAAGATTATACGTTATCAAGAATTAAAAATCAGAATTTGGCACAATCAAATTTGTTGAATATGATATACGAAAATGACTTCAATTTCAGCAATATTCAAGAAAGGTATTGAGAATCAATGTTTGACCAGCCGTCAAATACTTCTCCAAAAAGGTTTCTATAAATTTAAAGAAAATTCCAAGTACAAAATTATACATGAAATATATATATATATATATATATATATATATATATATATATATATATATATTAGGGTGTGCCAAAAAAAGACGATAATTTTTTTTTTTTGCTCTCAGTCCAAAATATCTTAGAAGATGTCCCAACAAAGCTCCTGTTAAAAGCTGAGCTCAAAATTCCAAATCTAAGAGGTCCTCCATCGATCTTAAAGTTTTTCCGTTCAAATAACATGGGAAACATGATTTTTTATTAGTTTTTTGTCCTGCAAACTGTGATGAAATTATTTAGCAAAAAAACGAATGAATCTACCTTGTTTATTATTAAATTTGGTACAAAAATTCTATTGAGTCGAATTTCTATCTTCAATATTTGATTTGTTATATAGCTTTAAAATTTAAATTTCCGGTTTTTTCCATTTTTTAGCAAAAAGTAAAAGTTCCAGTCAATTTTTTCATATCATCAATAACAACAAAGTTACAGGCTCATGTATATTTATTTTTTCAAATTTTTGCCTTTACGAACTGAAATATCGATAATTAAACAAAAAACTTGGTGCAAATTTGTTAACACATCAAACTTGCAACAAAATTAGGTGAGTAAGATATTTCGTAGTATCAAACCATAAAATTTACAGACTGAGTCAGTCATATTTTCATGATTTTTCAACTATTTTATAAAATATATTGATAAAGGACATAAAATATCATTAAGATATCAAAAGCAAATACAATTCACAATATAATTGCAGTTATTTTTGGTTCAATAATTTTTAATATTAGCTTAAAATGTGAAAATATTTATATTCTCACACTTCAATTGATATTTTATTCACTATTTCAATATTCTGAAAATGATTTGTTCTGATTAAATTTTTTTAATAAAATCAAGCTTATTGGACTATTGAAGATTTGAATTTAATTTTTTTTGAGAACTTGCTTTTAGCGTTCTCTGTACATTTATCGATTTCCGCGCCATTGATCACTTACCGCTTGATTGATTCAATTAGTAGATTCTATTGTCTTTTGATTTAATTGGTTCGGTTTTTAGGTTAGTTTTTAGCTAGTTATTGCAACAACAGCAACGCGTGTATCTTTTTGATAGAAAAAACAATGTCTGCAAAAACAAACCAACGGAACTACATAAATTTAGTTGGTTTTGAGTCAAAAAAATATAATAGTTCAAAATTACCTGTGAAGCGCGATGTTTTATCTTTATTTTTTTATATACGTCGAACAAAAAAGCTTGGAATTTGCGAGAGTTCCAAATTCGTTCTTTGTGAAGTTGTTAAAGTATGTCATACATTTTTGCTCCCTGTAAACAATTCACATCACTTCATTGTGAGAATCGAAAAATTGTACAGACTGGCAAAAAACGCAAGTTCACAAAGCTAGAAAAAAATCTCCTGCACAAAAATTAGTTGAGAAGAATTTCAGTGATTCTCTCGATTGCTTATTTGATATTGCTCCGCAAAATGCTTTGCAAAACTTAAGTTATTCCCAAAAAAAAATGTTTAAGTGATAGCCGAGAAATCCGTAAAGGCAGTCAGTTGTTAACAATTTCAAGAAATGTTCAAGAGGTACAAAGTACATCATCTGTTGACCTGGAAAATTACTTGAACATTGTTCAGGTGGGTAGTTCAGAATCAAATTCAGACGCCATTGAAGCTGATATAGCAGGTATTTCAGATATTTTCCACTAACTTCTATTTTTTTTAATGTTTTCTTTTCTCGTGAAATTTTATACACTTTTTTTTTGTATTAAATTCAATAATAAACAAGGTCAATTCATTCGTTTGCACCAAATTTTTTGTTCAATTATCGATATTTCAGTTCGTAAAAGCAAAAATTTGATGATATGATGATATGAAAAAGTTGACTGGAACTTTTACTTTTTGCTAAAAAATGCAAAAAACCGGAAATTTTAATTTCAAAGCTATATAACAAATCAAATATTGAAGATAGAAATTCGACCCAATAGAATTTTTTGTACCAAATTTAATAATGAACAAGGTCCATTCATTCGTTTTTTTTTAAATGATTTCATCACAGTTTGCAGGACAAAAAACTAATAAAAAATCATGTTTCCCATGTTATTTAAACGGAAAAACTTCAAGTTCGATGGAGGACCTCTTAGAATTGGAATTTTGAGCTCCGCTTTTAACAGGAGCTTTGTTGGGACATCTTCTAAGATATTTTGGACTGAGTGCCAAAAAAAAAAAAATCGTTGTTTTTTGGCACACCCTAATATATATATATATATATATATATATATATATATATATATATGTGTGATCACTTCAACCACATCAAAATCACAGCTCGGTGATTATTATCACCAAATATGGAACCATACCAAAGATATATAAAAGCTCATGGAAAATATATACATGTGGGATTCATAATCCTGATAGAATTCTTCAAAAATATCTGAAATAATTCTTAATATTGGTATATTTCATATTAAGGCAAAAAAAGAAACTAAATTTAAATACTTATTTCTTTTTAATTGAACGACACTGCTATTTATAGTCAGATTGATCTGAATAAATCTAATCACTGTTTTCTTAAACAAAATATGTAGATAACTTCAGATATTTCCTTTGTGAAGAACTATCTGACGTTCTCTTTAAAATTATTTGAATGTGACATATTTAAAATATAATTGGTCAAAACATCGTTTTCAATACGTACCCTCTTGACATCACTCACAATCACTGTTTCGAAATCATATTCGCGGAGAAAGGAAAAGCTCTATTTAATAAATTATTTCAACATGACATATTCTACTCCATTGATTAATGGCCGACGAACTTCAGAAAACCATATATCTTAATTGTCGGAAGAACAGAAAAAGGGACGAGAATCCCATGCACATCGCCTTAAATAGCATCGTACTGTCAGATTCTTTACGACAATTCTTCTTCCCTAGCCGTAATGATTGTTCCATCACCCACGGTTAGAAGTCTCTAAGATTTTCAATAGGGAAGTGAATGACTCTCGAGCATATCAATGTGAAATGTAACAGATATATCGTTACAATATACGTGAATGTCAGAAGAACGCTGTCACTGCTAGTTTGCTATACGCTGTTCGTTATCCGTTGAGACGGCACCCATCGAAGACCTATTTCAGGAAATTGGAAATGATGCTAAGGAAAAAAGCAGCTGATCAAAACCACATCCACTTCATCGTCAGTGAAGAAGCGGAAACTAATGTTTTAGCATATGGTCATTTTTCTCCATCTGCCTCAGTGCGACAATTGGATATTGAATATGGGATCAGCAGGGAAAGTGCCAGAAAAGTATTGAAAAAACATAAATATCGCTCCTATAAATACAGTTTGCATCAGCATCTATATTAAAATGACCCAGAACGGAGACAAACTTATTGTAATTGGCTTGTGCGTCATCATGATTTGAATAATATAATTATTAATTATTCAGTTGTTTTAGCTGCAATAACAAAAAGTGCTCAAATTCCTTTTTCTTGTTTCGAAGATAATGTTTACAGATGAGTCTAGGTTTACGAATAATGGTATGTTCAATAGGAATAATACAAGGTATTGGGCTCAAGAAAATCCTAGGTTGTTGAAAGAAGGTAATTTTGATTCAACGTCTGGGTAGGAATCATAGGGACAAGAATCATTGGACCAATTCTTTTCGACGGTCCAAAGATATCTACAATTCAAAATAATATCAACGATTTACCTGAGAACATCAGGGAAAATATATTTTTCCAGCAGGATGGTGCAGGACCACATAATGCTAATATTGTTCGGCAATAACTTAGGTGAAACCTATGGGCAGAGATGGATTGGAACAAATGGTCGAAACAGATGGCCAGCCAGATCGCCCGATTTAACCCCTATTGATTTTTATTTATGGGGTCACATGAAATCCAAAGTATACTCGAGAAGACCAGCTTCTTTGGAGGACTTGAGAGATAGAGTTGAGCGCGCATTTCAGGAAATTCCTGCTCATGAACTGATAAATGTGATGAGGTGTAAAATAGATAGAACTAGTCGATGTGTTAGGGAAAACGGGCAACACTTCGAACATATCATTGGTCATTAATAAATAAAATGACTTTTCGATGTTGTGAAACTCTTCTATTGAAAACAGGATAATGGTATTGTGAGTAATAATTTGTACGTTGAATGTTTCACTGTTTCAGTCGTTAGATTTATTCAAACAGTTTGATTATATTAAGTTATCTTTTCTGTAATGGGTTTATGATCATTACATATTGTCAAGTCGATTATTTTTGGTAATTCATTGTTACCATTCTGAAGTAAAGTTTGAAAGAATGAATAGATGTCATGTTACCTACCAATTTTTTCAGATTGATTTCATTTTGTTAGATGGGTCTCTACGTTTGAACAAAAAGAAAGTGGTGCATGGCCTCGGTAGGTACCATTTGAAAAAAACAAATTTTTCGTTAAAAATGCGTTCAAAAATTTTAAATCCTGCTGTAGGATTTGTTATTGATCTTACGATGAAATAACTTTACAATGAGTTACTGATGTTAATTAGTATAGATTTTAACCTGATCAAGGCCCCTGGGCTGGAAAAATTTAAAAAAATTTTTTTTCGATTATAAAATAAAAATTTGGCAATACTGTTGTATGAAATTTGAGCCGTAGAATCCGAAAAACATCATTCCATTGAAAAATCGAAATTGGTTCTGGCGAAACCGGAAGTCGGCCATTTTGTTTTCATATGTCTTCAATCTGAAATTGTGTCTCATATCTATGTACAAACTTTCATTCAAATCGTTTGATAAGTGAAGGAGATATAGGCATCGCCCTAGTACCATTGTCACCCGGTATACCGTGATTTTCTATTATGCATTTTGCATATGGAGTCGACGGATTTTGAAGAAGATTTGTTGTTTATACAACTTGACTACTGAGATGTGAAGAAGTGAAATAATTTGTCAGAAATGAGTAAATTTGAACTTCTTGGGGACATATTGTATTCTTGGTTGATATAATGGTCCAATAATGTTAGTTGGGAACTATGGTCAGAAGATTCATCTGATATTGTTGTAAATATGGTTTCATTTTGGAATTCGTTTTGAAGATCCGTTTCATAGGTAACGCCCAACAAGATACCTAATAATATGTCAGATATCTATTCGAAGGTATATTTGAGACGACCATAGAATCACAGAGGAGAAGGAACCATGAAAGACAGAAACTCATGAAAAATTGGATGATAATGGGTAAGCTCAGGAAATTCGATACATAGGTACCCCAGTATAGATGTTTTTTGAGGCATAACATTTCTACTCAATAACTGATTGAGATGATTCCATTCATTCAATTATTCACTTCAATGAAATGAGACCCTTCCGCAATCGGACTTTCAATCGACATTTCAATGGAAAACTCCGAATCATTTTCTTTTCACTATATAGAATTTTGTTGTATAGAGTTCAGTTGTATAGGAGCCATATAAAAGGGGAAAAAAGGCTGGAAACTGCATTATGCATTCTGTACGAGTTTCTCGGGAATGTCTTGTTCTGAATATATAATTTTGTCGCAAAAAAAAGATCGTGAATTGAAATAGTTAATTGCATTCTCAAAGAAATTCACCTCGCATAGCAGTCGCGAAAATTTCTTAAATTACTTTTTAGGGGAATTAACAAACTAAGAAAGACTCAAGTTAACTTGATTCATGTACTGCTTTGTATTTTGAATTTGTTTGGATTGTTCTGTACTCGAAACTCTCCTTAGTCTTTCCAAATAAACAAACGCAATAGTTCATGGATGAGTATACAGCGTGTGTTGTTTTTCGTGAAATGTCTCTCGTTCCAGAAAAATAAAATGCGTTGTCACTATTGAAATAGATCCGATCGAAAACCGTGATCCGGTTTTGACATTAATGATGATCATATGTGGATTGACTACAAAATATATTTTTATTTAACATCCTTTTTTTAGAATTCAATAACTGAATAATCCGAAGTTATTGAGCGTCACATAATCCATTTCGGTGTTTTTTTTTTAATTTTTACTTTCGATATTTTCCAAAATACTTCAATAAGCAGATAAAATATGTTGTTTCTTTTTTTCTGAATTATGGAACGTCTCATCAGAACTAACCCATTGAAAACTGAAAAGAGTTGTATAATATTTTAGTACGAACTAGTTGAGAAGGATGAACGAAATGTGTGTATGTGAATGTATATATCCACATATATCTATAAGAATTCATAAACTCTTTTTTGTTTATGTAAGCAGACTTATTTCTTTGACGGGTCCAATACCATGTAGTATGGACTTAATACAATAAATATATTATTATTATTATCTGGGTATATTAACTAATTTTCCCTTCAGGAACAGATCATTATTATTATTCTTCACTTCAAGGAAGTGAAAATGAACATTCCCACGATAACTATTTTTATGCTTACTGTGATTTACTCTTGTGAATAGAAGAGGTGACACCAAAAAATATATATTTGCCCAATCCTTCGTAAGATTGCTAGTAAATCTCTATTGTTTCCAGTGATAAAACTTACAGACAAAAAACTGAATTGTCCCCTTAGCGATAAGAGTTCCTGAAATTAAATAGAGTGTGTTCATTCAATCCTATAATTGCACGATAAAACTAAGGGTCCGTGTGATAAATGTGTGACATTTAGTTAATCTGCCGAAAACGTTTCAATTGCCGGAAAAACAAATTCCTTATCTTTGTACGATTTTCATTATTACCCGTCTTTTTGTTCGTTACCCGCGAACAGTACGTCTTGAAGGGAAATATTTGGATCATCTCGAAAATGAGGAAGATTATACTGGAATGATAAATTAGTGTTCCATGATTTGAACAATATTGCTTGAATTATGTCAGAATTGTTGGGGTAGTTCTTATGAAACGACAAGGAGGATGATGAGAAATTGGGGATGATCAATAAGAACCTAAGAATTCATACTCAATTCGAAGGTACGTTCATTTCCAGTTCTTACTAATATCAGTAGTCAAGTCAATACTTTGCCCTCTGTGCTAATTGACGAAAATATTTCTAATTATTTATATGCTCTACCAAAAAAGGCTAGAGAACACTGTGAGTCACTCTCTTGAATGAACAAATATTCAAATTGCTGGTAATTTGAAGAGGTGGTGCTCTCATTGCTATTAAAAAGCAAATACAAATCTTTTGCAAACCTACCTACACAAACTTATCTCATTCCATTCAATTCAAACTACCCTTACCAACAAAAATTTTCCTCTATTTATAACTCACTCACAGGTTACTCAACATCCTTATGTCCAATAAACTTAGAGGAAGAAGTTAAAATTCTTAAACAATTAGCGGCAAATAATGGTTTCCTCCCACATGAGTTCAAAAACGATAAATAAAACGAAATATAAGGACAAATTGAATACAGCTTTCTCTCTGATCTCCAACCAATTTCCTTCCTGTTTGCAAATCTTCACCTTACTTAGGCCCTATCTCTAATAATATTATCACGAACAAAGTCGACAATCTCTAAATATTTCAAAACCATAGGTTCTTTATTTTCTAATACCCTCTTGATAAATTTATGAAACTGGAATCTATTATTGAATGAATGTGGTTTTTTGTGGAGGAACAACGTTTCTTGGGTAACCTTCCACAGTCTGAAAATGAAATTATAATCAGGAAAATTTATACAAGTGTAGAAAGGGCAAACTAATTAGTTCACCCCAATAAGTTATTGCTTTCATCAAATTATATTTCCTATAGAAAAATGATTCAATTTGTCAATTACTTGTCGTTTTCTGAATTTGCCTATCAAATTTTTTTTTTTTTATTTAAAAGATACTTCTTTATATAGTTTTTGCTTGACGTTTCGGGGACATATCTGCCCCCGTTCTCAAAATCTTCTAAATCTCCTTCAATTGTTTTAATAATTTGGATTTTTTCTCGCAGAGTCTTTTTCGCTTTTTTAACTGACGGATGTCAATTGTATAGATCTTCCTGATTATAATTTCATTTTCAGACTGTGGAAGGTCCCAAAAAACATGTCAAGAAATGGAATCTATTAGTTATCCTGTGGAGATCGACCAACTACATATATTGGAAAAACTATCAGACCTTTGAACCTTCGTATAAGAGAAATCTAATTTCGGTTTTCATATTAGATTTAATAATCACAACTTCTCACCTACAGTTAAATATTATATTATAACTTCATAAGATTGAATCTACTTGAAGATTTGTAAATTTCACGAGAAATTGAAAGTAATGGTGCTAATTACACACGAATACCCTTGAATTGTAATTTCGAACCCATGTTCAAAGACTTCCAAGAACCCCAAGAGGATTAATCTACTTTTATTTCAATTACATTTCAACCTTTAATCTATTTAATCAACTATCTGTCATGGTACCCAATTTCATTTATTTTACTTGATATGTTAAATTAATTATAATTAATTTTCACCAAACCGTTAAGTTAATCACTCCTTCTAACCTAACCCATCAATTTGGTCTTAGAAGTTTGTGGCACGTACTAATTACAAGCTTTTATTTAGTTTCACTTGTTAGTTCGTTAGTTTGTTAGTTTGGGTCAAATCTTGCAAGTGAATTTTGACCGACTTCTAGTCGTCCGAATAATTTGAAATTTTGCAAATATTCATAATTCCGGTAACAATGCATTATGGAATTTTTTTAGAAAAAAAAACGAAATGACGACTCTAAGATGGCGGACAAAATTTGTAATTATATTTCTATTTGATTCAAAATTGGTATGTGGAGGTTTTCGAGGTCGGAGATTAAGAATTTTTTGTCAAAATCCATAAATTCAAGATGACAGCTCCAAGATGGCAGACGAGTTTTGTGATTATTGTCCGATTCGATTCAAAATTGGTATGTGGGAATTTTCGGGGTTGGAGATTATGAATTTTTTCTCGAAATTCCTAAATTTAAGATAGCGGCCCCAAGATGGAGGACGAGTTCTCTGATTTTATTCAATAAGATTGGTATGTGGGGGTTTTCAGGATAGGAGATTATGAATCTTTTGTCAAAATCTATAAATTCAAGATGACGATTTCAGGATTGCGGACGAGTTTTGTGATTATGGTCAGATTCTATTCAGAATTGGTGTGCGGGAGTTTTTGGGGTCGGAGATCATGATTTCTTTCAGCTCAAAACTTACAGGGAAGAGATCTTGTAATAACGATGTTCTATTAGAAATGAACAGATTAAGGCAAAATAAATAAAAACAAAAAAATAAAATAACTAATAAAAACCTTTTTAAAGACAAGCTTTTATGTAAGTCGTGTACTAAAACGTATAAAATAAGTTTAAGTCATCGCTGACAATGATTTAATTATTTTTGGTTTCGAAAAGCTTGTCGCGGGAATTGTAATGAAATTAATAATTCGACAAGATGTTACTTACCAACCAATCATTGTCCAATTGAATTGATTGGTACCTACTTTTATGAACATTTTTGATGAAATTTAAAAATATTACAAAAATTAAGTGGGCTTTATTACCCAACACTACCTTATATAATTATTTTTTTTCTATGTGGTATCAATACTGAAACCCAGGTTAGTACTGTCTATATCCTTGTGTGCTGGTTGTACTTCTTTCTTCTGATTTGAATCAGATTACATAAAAATATCAGGAAGCACTTAGGGGGATTTGAATCCTTCTCCAACTTTTCAGATTTATACAATAATAGAAATGCTGTTTTTGTTTCCAATGAACATTTTCCATTTTTTCGACACATGATTCGTTAGCTTGATTGATGGCAATTTCAGAATGAATGAATAAATTATGTGAAATCTATCTTTCCGCCTGGCCGCGCCATCGGTTTTTTTTGAGCCTATGATGAAATCCAAACATTTCATTACGGAGCAGAATTTGTCATGGTGGGCGGTGTCGTAAGTGAAAGTAAAAGATTTCATTGTAGTGCTATGGGCCTGTTGTACAGGTTTGAGGATTGAAAACCCAGGGGTAAGTAGATGGAGAAATAAAAAAATGGGACTCTAAATTTTTTTCATGGTTGTAATATTTTTAGAATCAATCCTTTCTCTCACATTTATATTATTACTTTTGGGTAGAACTCGAATTCTGCTCTTTTAAGCGATAACCGTATTTCCTTTTGGCGATATTAAACATTCACATGATCCGGAATGGATTGACTACGACCAAGATATCCGAACTCTCAAATATTAACTTATGATCCTATAACTTCCGTCTTTCTCTCGAGAAAACATTTTTCCCCCAGCTGGAAGCAAAGTTTCCCTGCAAGAAATGAGAAAATTGAATTATTTCGAATGCTATTATCGGAAGAAGTTGTAACGAGAAAAGGAAAACGAACAGCGAAAGCTCTAAGTAGTTTTACTCTGAATAAATTTTGTTCGCAATTGCATCCCGAATTTGTGAATTTTATTGAGAATACAGCCGAGGGGTGCTTCTCTCGCAGAACATTAATTGGCACGGTTCCCCATGTATTGCGTTGGTACAACATTCGTTCGATACGTTGGGATTAATGGAACTATTGCTTGGGAGAGATTTTGCTCGAATGCAGGGATTTTGAAATCATATTGATATTGTTTATGGAAACACGATTACTAATAATTATTTACGATCAGCCAATTCGATTTCCCAATTTCCTCATGAGCTTTGCTCATCATCGCCAGCAGTATCACAATTTACACTTCCACTTTGAGCCTATGAAGATTTTCAGCTCTGACAATGGCATGGAGACCTAGAATTCTGTTAATTTCCTCATTTATATTTTTGGAATTTTTCTTGAAAGCTTTGTGTTCAACTCTGTCACCTTTGGTATTCGTTTTCGCAATTACCTTCTGTTCAAAGATATTATTTCACTATGACTCATTCATATCGTTACGGATACAGTACGCCGTTGCCGTTCATATCGGAAGCGACCGAAAAACCGGGAGTAGGTAGAACCAACCAACCAACTGCCCACACGCATTCCAAGAAGGCACGTGACTGGTTGACGTCACGCGGAACAATCGAGAATTCCTCAGCACTTGATTGGTTGAAGTATAGTTAGTGAGTTAGTTGCCGTCGCGTGTAATTGAGTTATTATTGACAGAGTACACAATTAGGAAGTGCAATAATCGGACAATTATTTGTCGAGTATTTTCAATACTCACGGACCCAAGTTTCGTAAAAGTTGGTGTCAGAAGTGGGATATTAGTTACCATTTGAAAACTGTCAATGGAGGATAGGAGAAATACATCCCACGACAATATGGAGGCCATTATGGAAATGATCAGACAGCAGTTTGCCGAGCAAGAGAGACGACTGCAGAAAAAAATTCAAGAGGAGGAGAAACGTCGATAGTAGGAGGAACGACGGAAGAGACAAAAACAAGAGGAAGAGAAAGATGGCGAGAGAAAAACAAAAGGAGGACGAACGTCTACAGAAATAATAGAAACGACAAACAAACGAATAAAACAAGAGGAGAAGAAACAACGAGAACCACAGGAAGCATTTTCCGAGCAGATTTGAAGGAGTTGATGTGCTATGAGAGGAAACAAGGGAAGAAGTCAGAGCAGTCCAAGAAGAACTGCAGAAGAAAGATGCATTACTGAATATCCAAGACCACCGTGACAGGGTTGCCACATCGCACAAGTCCGTAAAACCTCTGTCAGCACCATGGTCCCTATATTAAAGGCAGTTTGACGCTGCGGCAACAGGAAATGGATGGGAATGCGAAAAAAAGCTACTGCCTCGAGGGGACCTAGGTTATGGGTACCAATACTAGGTTATGGGTACCAATACAATACAAAAATATTTATTGGTCTCTATATACAAGTACATTCAAGAATCTAACTAATATATACAATATCGTTAACAATTCTCTTTACTTATCTTCTTGGGTGGGAGGAAGTAGCTAGAAGAATTGCAGCTTTTTCGTTGGGGGCTGATAATTGTCTGCTTGCCCTCCTATGGGGACGAAGGGACAATCTCTATCGTTGTTAGCAGGTTGGCCTGGCGAGACATATTAGACTCATTTTTATTTGAAAATTCTCTTTTTTGAAGAAGCCTCCTGCTTAGTGCTGATGCTTCTTTTTGTGATTAGCTTGGCTCCCAGAATGCCATTTGTTTTGTTTTTAATCTTATTCCTTATTGGTTTTATTTACAATACTTAATATACTGGAAAACTTGAAAACAAAAAAAAAGTTTAAAATAATGCTTATTTTGATCTGTATGCCCCCCTTTTTTTTGTATCTGGTAATTTCATGTATGCTTATTTAATCTATTTCACTATAGATTTCTAAATTTTGAAATATAACTCCATTAGTTATGTCAGCTGTGAGCGGACTTTTAGGGAGATGGAACCTATAAAATTCATAAGAGACTTTTCTGACAATTTCTCAACACCGGCCAGTTCGCGAAGGTCATCCAATCGGATTTATCTGTTGCTGCTGGTAGCAATATGAAGTGCTTTGTTCTTCAGCCTTTCCAGCGTCGATAATTGCGTTTTGGGCAGGCTGCAAAATATTGGACTGGCGTATGTCATAGCCGGTCTTATAATTTGTTGATAAATACAGTCTTTGTTGTCCCGCGAGAGTTTTGAGTTACGTGCAATGAGGGGGTACGTGCGCTTTATTGCGGCCGCCCTCCTCTGTAACGCTAATGCTATTTGATTATGCAAAGTGTATGGGTACCGGTGGCTGGTCAGGTCGACGAGAATCTTATCGATATCTGAGCCAAGCAATGTCGGACGCGCTTAGTACTTGGATGGGGGTCCACCTGACAAAGAAGGTGCGCGTCAAAATGCCCTAACAACTGTAGCGTAGGAGTATATTCTCAGCTGTAGGCTTCTTATCAATGAGCACGAGATAAGACGATAGATATGCCGTCCTTCGGAGGGGACGTTAAGATGGCGGTCCCGAGTTCGTAGATGTTGAGTTCGTTAAAGAACCCAGACGATTCGGCAAAATTTCTACTGGTCGCAGAAATAGGCCGACGTTGAATAAAGCAAAAAAAAATTACAAACCATCCTAGAATGCCGACCAATATCGGGATGAACCAGTTCCATTCCAAAATCAAACATGGCCCAGGACGGCTACATAGTAATGCAGATGCCTTATCTGGTAGAATTGCGATCAAAGATGTATTGGTTTGTTGGTTGGTTCATTCTGAATGTCAGACATAATTTTGATATTTGGTTTTCCCATTTTATTATCACTTGTTCTCAGTTCTCGATGATGAATAGAATTTTATACCAGGAAAATGATGATGATTTATTATCGAATTAGTTTCATACATATTTATTTGAATGCAAGAAAGTGCGTCCCCTCTAGAAGTTAGTTTAACCTCTCTATACAAAATTTCGTTAGGAAATTATTTTGTCAACGGAACAATCTGAAATTTTATTCGCTGAAGTTGAAAATACGTGTAAGTAATAATAAGAACAAACCATTTGTCTCATCATTTCTTCCGAAAAAATAGCGTCAGCACCAGAAGCATAGAGTTGTTGAGCATAATGTTCTTACAAGTTTCAACACATTCGTTGGAGTTTCCGTTATGTTTTACTCAAAATAATCATGGGTTTAGCTTTAAGGCTTATTTTTTATTTTTTTTATTTCTTTATTCAACGTCGTCCTTTTTCCGCGACTAGAGCTGAACACCAACGAGGATGAGCCCTTCAGGATCCTCGGGTGTTTCCAACCAAAAGTAAGGATCTTTAACGAGCTCAACATCCATGAATTCGGGACCGCCATCTTATCGTCTCCTCCGTAGGACGACATATCTATCGCCATATATTGTGCTATTTGGTATAACGTCTATAGCTGTTTATATACTACCACGTTGCAGTTATTCAGGGCCTCTAAACTCGAGTCTTCCCTGGCAGGTGGTCAGCCGGCCAAGTATCAACCGCGCCCAGCCTTGCTGCTAAGATATCGATAAGACTCTCGTCAACCTGGTCAGCCGGCCGGTGCCTCAGTGTGTCAAAAATATTGATATGAATATGGGGTTCGTGGTTATTGAAATACTGAACTAATTATTGTGTGTTTATTTACACTTCAAATAACACAATGCAGTTGAATTCCACCTTGGATACTGTACGTACTTTCATTCAATCCGGAACAACAACTAACTCCTTCAGTCATGCGGCCTGCTTTTATAAAAGTCATTAACCGTAGAAAATTTCTAATAGTAGTTCTTCAGCCAGAGATCGCTGGATTTGTCCTGTTCATTCCAGACAAACTTCAAAGGAAAGAATGCTCTCGTGACTAAAGTCTTATAATTATGATAAATATACAAACTAGTGTGTAAGTTGCAAGTACATCATTTGCCGACTATACTAAAATAACTTTACACAAGAAAAGGTACCTGCCGCTGTGACGTCACGGGGCCGCTTACAACTAAATCAGTACTAACAACACCGCTCATGGGTACAAGGATACTACAATGTAATACTTAAGATCAATGCAAAGGTTAAACAACAACGTAAGGATTATGGGCGGATGATCAGTTGATCCTCGCTACGGTGGAGAGGCTATATGTGGGGGTGGTTACCCTGAATCATGCACCGGGTGGTTGTGCAGCGCTCACGATTGTGTCTCTACTGGGAGGGCGGGCATCTAACTGGAACCCTATAATTTTTTATATATTATTAATCTGACTCATGAGTCCTATCGTTTTATATTATGTAACCTCCTTCGAGGGTCCTCAACGCAATGTGTTTCTGCTGAAGATGTCTTAGGGGAAAACCATTAGTGCATTTGCTCTTTCAAGTCTCACAGCGATTCCATTGGTTCTAATCAGTTATCCCAAATAGTCAATTATTCGTATTTCCCTCGTATCATCGCACATTTACTAGACAGGTATTCAAAACTGAGTGGCACACCTAGTAGAAACAATCGGGTTAGAATGGCAAACAACTAAGCTCGGCGTCGAGCCCTGCTCCGACATTGTCTGACTGCCTCGCCCGCAGGCCTGCTTGATATTTTCACGTTGCGCTCTGCTCGTATGAAACAGCCAGCCGGGCATTTTTTATTCATAGATTGCGCATTATTGTTCCATCGTAATGCTGACCAGTTTTTTCTTCAATAAATAATATCCAAGGATCAATTAGGCATGGTTAGCTGAACCTTCGTATATATTTTTCTTTAGTTTGACCATACTTCATCTTCCCTAGCTGACGTGCTGCAACGACCCTTTGGAGAACCAGCTGATTAAGCTTATTTTGTTTGGTTTGACCAAACCTCCCCCTTCCTTGTCCCCCTGTCGCAACAATTCTCAAATTACATAATAATATAATACTGAACACCCATTGCCATTCAGCAAATAATAGTTAAGTCATGTATTTTATTATCGGGACCTTCATTTTGGCTACTCTTCGCCAGATGGCAGCAGCTGAAATAAATATTTCCCAAGAATCATAAAACCTAGAATCATCATGATAGTTTTTCTCTCGAACTTGGGTAATCCAGAAAAGCTGACTTTTCCACGATCCCAACATTGATAGTTTCGGAGATAGAGGGCACAAAAAATGTTTTGCACACATTTAAAAAAATATACCCTTCGAAATGTTTGAAGAACTTCATAGGAAGGGACATTTCAAAGATAATGAGCTACATTACTATGCTCAATTAAACTTTCTATATCGAACAGTCTTTAAAAAAATGTCTGTTTCAGGCAGACCATAAATGGTCTTAACTTCATTAATTTTGATGTATTTAGTAGTAAATTTTATCCTCAGTCTCCCAGCGAACTCTTTTGCCAAACAGGTTCACTTCAATTTTGCCATTTTGTTTTTGATCTCGCCAATATTGAATATATTTGATCCTAGGCGGTATCGATATTTCACGTTTTCGAGGTAAGTTATCAAAGAACTATTGAAGTATTTTATCAATCATCCACTGAATTCCTTGGACGTGCACCTATTCTTTTAGTCCGTCATATGCAATACCAATTGGAAGGGCTTCTAAAATAATATGTTTTATAATGATGCTGATAATGTGTGTAGAAAATTAATTTTTATTTATATCTCAGGAACGACCAATTCTTGAACTGTAAAAAAACAGACTGTCAAGCAATTATCCCAGAGTTTACAGGATAACTCTAGCGACGATTCTAGATCAAATGGTTTTTTAGAAAATTGTATTACAAGAACCTTAGTGTACATCACATATTGATGAGTAACTATCGCTAAAGTCTTTGTTCTCTTGGTGGTAGATTCCGAATTCAAATTCCACCTTGGGACGAATTCTTTTAATTTTCATATTATTTATTTATTTCTTGTATGGATTCTGTATGAATAGATTATTGGACAGTGATCAGATCGTGACCAACGTGGCAAGATTGGTTTATGTTCCCTTGTTTCCTCAATTGCGTTTGACGCCGATTGGATTGCAATTAACTGAACTGAATTAATAGCAATTAAAATTCAAATACTGGATAATGCAGGTTATATTATGTCGTCATGTTTCTGGGGAGGAATTGATGAATTGGTGCGTTTGACAGTTTTTTTAATGGAAGTTTTATATTGTTCATAATATGAGTATCTGTCAATTCCAGTCCCTTAGGACGCATAAAGCTAAACTGAACTTCAAACTTTATGGAACATAAATCTATAAAAATATCTCCGCCCACTTACGAAAGTAGGTTTCCGCTAACATAAAGTTGAAGAAAACGTTAGCCCAACTAGAATTTATGTCGAAAAATAAACCACAACGTTGTTCCTTATTTTCTGTGTCGCCTTAAAGATATCAAATAGAGGCATCACGAGCGGATGATAAATAGCTGTAGCGGCATGTATTTTTCAGACGTTATGAGTGTTCATTCTGATTTGAGAAGCCACATTTCACTTGTTTGTGAAGTTTGAATGTGATTACATTGTTATGGTTCTGATATTTTTGCAGTTTATTCCATGGTTGACTAGTTGAGAGTAGGAGGTGAAATAAAATGATCCTAGAATAAAGTTGTATTTCGTGTTAGTAATCTATTAAATTGCAAAGCGCTTTCGGCTATTATGCCATCATCAGTGCGATACCTGCAAGTAAGTAATGGTCAATAAAATTGTAGAATAGATCTTGAGAGTTGACGTAAATGTTCGATGACTTAACTCGCTGAAAATTGCGGTTTGAAATAAACCAATTCTAGATTAATTATTCAAACTTTGAAGAAATATGGAAATCACATTGATTGCATGGCCTATCTACTATGATTGATCTAATATTCAAAAATGTCCCGGAAAAAAGAGCAAATGACGGTATTTTATAGAAATACGCCCAGCAGTAATCTTATATCTCTTACGGCCCATGTATCTAACGCATCATAAAAATCAAAGCTGTGACTGGAGTTGTTAGTTTGTCATTTGAATCATGAGTTTCAGAATAGCATTTTCATCTCGTATATCATTCGAGAATTGTAAAGCTTCATTGAAGTTCCACTTAACTGATACCCAGACTCAAAGATTATAATAATAATATATTTATTCTCCAATATCCACAATAGTACACATTCTCCTGTTTTACAGTAATATACAGTGTGGAAACCTATGATGGAATAAAATTCGTTTCTCTATAACAGAAATATATTTTAAAAAAATCCTCGGAAAGGTCGATTTTCGTCAACTGCTTTTTTAAATTCCCAATACAACCATCTATTCCTTTTTTAATTCCTTCGACATGAAAGCATTTTAAATAATGAAACTTTTAATTGTAAAAATTTAGTTCAAACAACAGTCAGACAAGTTTTATTTCCAAAAATCTATTGGTTCCCAAAAATGTCATACCCTCTTCGTACTGTCCTCTACAGATTGGCTTCATGTAAAATTTCAATTAGCAAAAAGGGTCGCTATACTTGGGAGACATTTGAGTTCTTTATGCTTTGGTTGAAAATACTCAGATATTTATTCACTTCATTTTGATAAACTAATCAATAAGATGTTCAAAATGTGCTCCTTCTTCTTCTTGACAAAAACCCAACCTATTATAAAATTCATTTCTAACGTTTTCAAATATCTGTGGAGTAATCGCCCGCATTTCTGCCGTTATTATATCGTTCATGTCCTGTATATTTGCAGGTTTTGTTTGGTAGACCTTTTGATATGACCCCGTGAAAAAAAATCTAATGGGGTGAGGTCAGGTGATCTCGCCGGTCATTCCAACGCAACTCTCCAACCTATTCGGGAATACTGTATTTGAATATTATCTCAGAGGAACTCTATAAAATGCGGTGGTGCTCAATCCTGTCGAAACCATAAAGAAGAATGTGGTATCTATGGAATAACTGGATTGGTAAATGAATTTGTTAGTATAGGAATAAGCTCTGTCTGTAAAAATTCCAATTATATATCTCCGATCAGGTTACCCTAAAAAAATGTCGATCCAATTATCCGATATCCCAGAATGCCGGCCCAGACATTTACTTTTTCTGGTTTCTGAGTATGTAACTCTCGCATCCAGTGAGTATTTTCTCGAGACCAGTAACTACAATTCTGACGATTTACATGTGCATGAAGGGTGAAGGTGGATTCATCAGAAATCAATACGTGGGTTAGCAATAATTCATGTTGGTCTAACTTTCTCATCATTTTCTCACAAAATTCAATCCAGCAGCGGTCAGGATCATCTTCACATAACTCTTTTATGGGGTGAATTTTGTAAGGATGTAGTTTGTTAGCTTTAAACAGTTTTGTAATTATTGTACGACTTACATTGGTATTCCGTGCAATTTGCCTTGCAGAAGTCGTACGATTTTCTTATATCTCCAACTCTGCATTTAGTTCAGTATCTTCGTCAACGAAAGCATACCCCCTTCTGAGCAAGCACTTTACATGGCTTAACTGACGAAATTGTTTTTCGATTTTGCTAACAGTTCCTTGTGAAATAGGAGGCAATTCAGGATACTTTTCACGAAACGAATTAACAACATCTGCCTATGTTCTAGTCATATCTCCATATCCATCATCATTAGGATGGTTATACGATGAGTTTCGTATAAATGACGCATTCCATAAATAACTACTACAATTTAAAACTATCATCATTGGCTATTCCTAATAAATGTTATTTTGTTAAGACCACATTTACTTTTTGCCGCATTTTCTACTAGTACCTGCGAAAACAGCAAAAAAAATTACACAATGAATAAGTTTCTTTTTGTTTTAAAATGCCTCTTTTTCGAGCTGAAGAAAAAAAATTGGGAAAACATAGGCGTAACGGAAATTCCTTAAATCAAAAATAATTTTAAATAGTAGGTGAATTTACTCTACGAGTAATATAATCAAACAGTACGAAACAGTAACTACCATTATCAACAATTTGGAAGAAAATTCCAATGAATTTTATATCTTCCAAATGCTCTCTTGCGGACATGACTCAACCGAATTGAAAAAGAATTGACCGTTGGATAGAAATTTAAAATACCTCTCAAAGAAGGTGTAACTTGACCCCTTGTACAATTTAAAAATTTTTGGAGTGGTTGATCTGTAGAGCAGAAGGTGAAAAGGGGGTTGAAAAATGTTGTGCAAAAAAAAGATTTTCAAAAATTTGAAATTGACCTGTCCGAGGATTTTTTAAAATATATTTCTATTATGGATTTTTATTCCATCATAGGTTTCCACACTGTAGAATAAATATAGGATAGGATTCCCATAGGAGGATAAACGTGTGCGTGGGGTGAATTTGGTTTAGATAATACTAATGATTGAATGGGAGTACTAATTGCTATGATTACAATGAAAGAGGATGTTGATAAAAGTAACGAATTCATATAATAGAGACATTGCTATTAGAATGATTCGATTCGATAAACTAAACAGGTTTAAAAAAAAGAAGGTATAATATACAATTTCCTGTTTCAAATATCATCCGTCATTATATATATAAAATTTTTAGGAAAAGTGAAAAAATTGGAAGGTGTACAGGAGGCTAGGCCTGTGTGGAGTCAAGATATATATTTGTTATAAGAGTAATGTAGCCATGAGGCGGATGCTTGTAACTGCTACAGTTTGATATTTGTTTGAAGGTTGTAGACGATGTGGTAACTTGATAACTCGTGTCGGTTAATGGATCTGAAAGGTTTCCACAACGTTTTGAATTCTTGTATCTGCAATCGTCTTCAGGTGAATACTCAGTATTCACCTGAAGATTCGGAGTATATGTTCCATCGCCTACTACGATTTTTTTTAAATGACAAATTACAAATGGCAATAACTTTCAACTGCAACTTTTTCAAATGCTACACCCTACATTTCTTTGCATCGTTGCATGACATTTTTCTGGAGCTTTTTGTCGATATAGGGTTCGTGAAGTTTGCGGGATTTGTTGCAAAATGTTGATGCTTTATCGTGAAATTTGAAAAATCCGTGTACTTTCAATAATTGTACAGGTTTAAATGTTAATAATGAATTTCACTCGCGAAGAATTAGTGAATATGGTTACTGTATTGGCGAAGCTGACAGAAATCCTTTATTAGCAAGAACTCCACGGAGTGTCTTCATTCCAAAAGTTAAGAGATTGGTTTGAACTCACTGTTAGCGTCTCTATATCAAAAAGAAATTGTTGTTGGTCGGATCATTGAGGAAAATGAGTTGCAAGTTTTAGTGATGCTACAGTAAAATCCTCACTGAGCACCAGGAAAATAGCAGCGGAAACGGATATTTCACAAAGTAGTGCGAACAGAATAATATTGGAACATCTAAACCTACACCATGATTTGTATGGTGGTGATTTTTCAAATAGAGTTGCGTTTTGTATTCAAATGAATGGCATGATTGACGAGGATTATAATACTTTAAACATAATTCTGATGAAGCAATCGAAAATCCTCACTGGTTGAGGACTGTTGATCACCAAAAGCGATGTTTGGTGAGGAATTATCGGAAATTTCATTATTGGACCCTATTTCTTCGACAATGTGCTGAATGGTGAAAGGAATTTACATTTTCTTCGCGATAATCTTCCCAGAATTTTAGAAGAAGTGAGTTTGATCACTAAAAGGACCATGTGGTTGCAACACAATGGTGCTGCAGTGCATAACCATAAAATAGATAGGGTGATAATTTTTAGATCAATCCTATCCTAATCGTTATAGGCTAAGAGCGGGCTGCAAAAAACCTGGCCAATCAAGTAACAGAATGAAATGTTTTTCGAATATTAGTACTCACAGCAAACATAAGAAAAATTATTGACTGCTTGGGCAAAAGTGGTGCATTAGTTTTTTATGGCCTTTTTGCGGAAACTTTAAGCATATCTCAGAACTGAATGACAATTCAATATTAACTCGATTTCCTGTCTGTCTATCGTTTGTTTGTTTTTCTGTTATAATAATAATAATAAGGAGCAATTATAACAACAAGTTAATGTAATGTAAAACAAGTTAATTATTGTAATAGAATGCCCAGACTATTCAGTAAAGAGCGTTGTGGATTTCTTTGGTCCGCCTTGCTAGTTCCAAATTTATTTATGTTTCAAGAAAAGGTTTAAGAAATTGTAAATTTGAATGAACGCCAGAATTTTTTGTTTAGTTAGGATAAAAATTCAAATTTCCTACTCAATAATAATGGCAAATCAAACAATGTTTCCTTCTGTAAATAACTACAACAATAAAACAAATACCAATCTTATATTAGTCTATTTACAAATGTACATGAGCTTTTTGCAGTATAACAAATATTACAATTCTGAATAGTATTGCTGAACCTGTCGGTTTTACCGACGACGATGTACCTCTGATTGAATTGTGTAGCTCGTAGCTAGACTTCACATTGTCGTGTGGATCGCAATCAGGGGGGTACCTATAGCTGCTGGGCGACCGATCAGGTGGAACATACAAGCATCAGCTTCTTGTCCATGGAATAATTGTTCTCAGCAATACCACTAGAAAAACACTAACACTAACACTAAAAACACATTGTTTGTCAGAATTTGTTTTTTACTAAAAAAATTCAACTTCTTGAAACTTGGAATTTCTCAGTACACTCTTCAACGCACGGTTGTTACAGTTGAGTATAATTTCATTAAGAGATGGTTGCTTAAAATTATTTGAACATACAAAAATCAGCTTGTGCTGAGATTTATCATTACTATTCAATACTGAAATTGAAGATTCAAGATTAAATTTTGATTTAGACAAAAATTGCTCTTTGCTCTATATAAAGAAAAAAAAAGCTGTTCTGATCTTGATCAGCCAAGACTATATTTTACAAAGAATAAAATCAGGATTTGATATACGAAAATGACTTCAATTTCAATGAAATCCAGAGTATGTTTATCTTTGACCAATCGTCAAATACTTCCTGACCAAAGATTTTCTGTATGATAAAAAATTCCAAACTCCAAGAATTAAATATGTACATACATATATATATATATATATATATATATATATATATATATATATATATATATATATATATATAGATATAGATATAGATATAGATAAACTGGTTAAACTTACCCACACTTATAATACAAGGCGTAACCTTCAATTCCAATGTCCTCGGACACACAGATCCATTGGACAAAGAATTTATCATTATTTGGGTACGAAATTGTACAATAGCCTACCACTAGACATTCTAGAAAGCCGATCTATTTATTCATTTAAGAAAAAATTGAAAGACCTCTTAAAAAATACTTCAACACAATTGATACACGTATGAAGAATTTACAAGTTTTTTTGATAAAGGAGCATTACGCGAATCCATGTTTAGACGACATACCTATATGTATGTTCGTGAACAAGTGTGATTTCATCTATTTATATAAACCCGTGTGTATAGTACATTTTTATCTATAATTTATATTAATCTTTTATATAGGAAATTTTTATTACAATAGCAAAATCCCATAACGTAGGATTCTAGATTTTATTTTGCATTGATAATGGAACCATTGTATGATTCCATGTCAGTATATATGTATGTTCGTGGAAAAATGTGAGTATGTCTGTAAACCTATATGTATAGATACTACCTCTTAAGTGTTATTTATATTATTCAAATTCTTCCAAAATATTTATATTTATACTATAATGACAAAAACACTTCCTTAGAATTAAGTAAGTACTATCATCATATTAATCCCATTTCTTTTGGAACACATATGTGAACCATCCCACAAACAAGTGTCAACTTCAGTGGGACATTCATGTGCTTATTTGCTACTTGTAGTCAATCACTGTAACCTGTAATTCATATGTAAACACCCGCAAATAAACACTATTCTATTCTATATAGATATATATATATATAGAGATGTATATATATATATATATATATATATATATATATATATATATATATATATATATATATATATATATAAATTATATATATATATATATATATATATATATATATATATATATATATATATATATATATATATATATATATATATATGATCGCTTCACCTAGGTCAGAAGGAAAACCACAGCTCTGTGATCATTATCACCAAATCAGAAACCATACCAAAGATATATCCAAAAGACCATGAAAAATATATAATATTCAATTATATCATACTTTTTGTGATTGACACCAAAAATATATCCAATGCGGTGAAAGTGATACCATATATTTGGGAAACCCTCTCTAAACCCCAATTAAACCTAGTCAGAGAAACAATCAAATCAGATGAGACTGAACACTGATATCTTGATTCAATTCGATATGTTGCATGTGATGTTCATGATTCTACCTGAACTCATTTGGAAAAATAAATAGGGTCAGCACTGTAATCAATTATCGGATTGACCTAAATAAATCTAATCGCCGTTTACTAACAACATGGATATATTTATATTAATTCTTTCTGAAGGAATATTTCACGTTTTCGTTAGAAAATATCTGAACGTGACATATTAAAAAAATGGCCAAAAATGATTCTTACATACTTTGATATCACACTGAACTCACTGATTTGAAATCACTTTCGTAGAAGGAAGGAAGATGCTCTAATTCATTGGTTATTTTAACATGAACTGTTGGAGTTTTAAATATTATTCGCACTGTATATGTTCCTACTTTATTCAACTGCATGAGAATAGTTGACTGTAAATTGTTGTTGTTTTCAAGAAAAAAATTTATTGACAATTTTTTACAAGAAAAAATATAATTTCATTTTCGTTCTTCGAGACCAGATATTTCCATAAAATAGGCATTCTTCTAGGTAAACTCAAATCATGAACAAATTCTATTTCATTACTCAATGGCTGACAAGTTTCAGAACACACCATAGCTCGATCAGAGATAGATCGGTAAGGGATGAGAATCGCACGCTCTATTCTTTTAATACCAAAATCGTACTGTCAAACCTACGAGTTCGCTCATCTTCCTCTCAACTCCAATGACTGTTCGCCGTTAGATGGCGCTAAGATTTTCAACAGTGATTTTTAGATTGGAGTTAATAATTCTTAATTATTTTGTATTTCTGAGCATATCAATGAGAATTGTAACAGATATATCGTTACACAATCGAAGTACCTTCCCGATAAGCTGGACTTGAAACTTCGAACATAGCTCAGAACTGGATGACAAACAGTAAACAAATATTGGCATGGAGTGTAGGGAGTATCTGTCTTTCAGAAAACTCTATATTTGCGGTGAAATAAAATGTTAGTTTTAAATCTTACAAGTATTTTCATAGCCATTAAACATTCACAATCACACATTTTCGGGACAATATGTATGGGGTTAGGAATCTGAATGGGGTTATAAATCTGTATGTAAAAGTTATTCAATATTTTTGTGTTCGTTTTAAAAACGTGCTATATTGAAAACAGTATTATAATATTAGATCCTCTCAGTAGCATACACGCATAGTAAAGTATATGACAATACTATTTACATTGCTAAAACGGTGGTTTCCACAACTAACCTGTACGCAGCATACCTGTAAAGAACACCTATACAGATAGTAATAGCATATGATTTTGAGAAATAAGAAGTCTTGTGCCAATTATTTCTAACAGGTATAGAGGTGGTACCAATGTTTTTTCCAATAGAAAAATGTTTAAACTTCAATTTGTAGTTGTAGCGTTATGGTAATGAACTAAAAAATAGTTTTGTGCCATGGCATTCGAACAAGATTTAACGAAGCACTAAAATATATTTTTTTTACTTTGCAAATACAAAATTTCAAGAGTAATTCCAAGCTGTTATTCCATTGGTATGATCGAAGTACAAAAAATGTTCCGGAGAGAGGGCATACAAAACGTGTGTACAAATTCTGCCCAGGCACTAAATTATTTTTCTTATGGTCTCTGTAAGTGTTAATATCTCAATTAAAAGAATTAAAAGAAATTTGAATGCAAGCTTTTATACAAATGCACTGGAGAGATATTTTTTTTTTCAATTGTTTGACTCAGGTTCTTCTGTGAATAACAGATTCACAATCTTTTCGCGCAAGATTACCTATTTTATAATCGCGGCAAGCTTCTGAATCTGTTACTCACAGAATAACCTAGTAGGCCAGTAGAGATAAACATGATTTTCCAAAAATTTAATAATTATTATGAAAGTTTTAAAACTTCAGTAGAGTGAAAAGATTTTGCAACCTTCTTTTCTGAACGGAAGATATTGAAAATCTGAATTTAACAGATTTTCACATTATTAGCGTGGAAAAATTTGCAAAAGTTCTGCAAACTTTCGAAGTTTTGAAAAATAGCAATTTACATCCTCTGATTAATTTGCAACCATTCAAACAAAACGGAAATGTTTGTTTTATCGAAAAACAATTGTTTTTAATCCTAATTTATCGATGAAAATTCGAAAAGTTCATAACTCGAAAAAATTCTTAATTAATGTTTTGAGAAGAGTTTTAATTTGCAACCTCTTGCATCGAACGGAAAATATATTTTTTCATGAAATTGATTTTTTTATTGAAATAAGTATCGAAATTTTTACAAAAGTTCTGTATTTCGATATAACTACAAGTTTCAGTCAATCTCTAGAATAATTAACAAGTTCATTTCATCCTTCGATATATCAAGTTAGACGAGATTCCAAAGCAATAGGAAATATAATTAAAAATATTTTTTCAAACAATTTCGCTTACTTTCCCGATGTAAAATACATACCGATCTGGAATAAACATCACAGAATACAATTCCAATCAACCAGTACAAAATATAACAGTTATACTTACGCGATGGATAATCAAGTATTCAACTGGACCACTGTAGACATATGTCAGTCCAATATATATCTTAAACCTATTTGGGCAATGTTTACCATTTATGGCCAAATTATAAACAAAACAACTAAATTAAAAAATGTTCCGTTGAACAATGACGGTTGCAAATCTCTTGCGTTATGTAAAATATGCGTCGTAATTATAAATGCAATTTGCAGAACTTTTGTAATTATTTCGGCAGTTGTTAAAATGCGAAAAATCAATATTAGTGAATCAATAGGTTCCGTTTTTCCTATGGGGTTGCAAAGTTATATATCCACTAAGACCGATATTCTCTTTATCTGCAACCACAAAAAAAAACTTTTTTAATTATTTCAATGCTTGTGTGTATTGAAAATGGTAGCATCGAGAAAAAAAGTTTGATATATAAATTATGTGTTTTTCAGAAATGGTTGCAAATGTACGTGAATATGTTGAACCTTTTTTCCGTTCACATCCAATTTGCTGAACTTTTGTGATTTTTTTAAACAAATTACACTGAAAAATTTAAACAAATTACAAAAAATAAGGTTCCGTGACTTTTGCAAGGTTGCAAACTTAATGCATGTTGTAAAACATTATCACTATCGGAATGCCTAGTTTGCAGAACTTTTGCAATTTTCAGTGCAAAAATAAAACATTAAAACGTTTTTTGAAATTTGAACAATGTTCCGTTGATCGCAGACATCTGCAAAATTGTATAGTTTGTTTTCATCAATGCACTAACATACCATTAAAGTTTGAAAACTTCTGGAATTAATGTGAATTGATTGTCTATATCTACTGGCCTATAGGTCAAACAAGTAAAGACATTATTTTTCTTTTGTGGTGCATTTGAATGAAAGCTTGTCTCAATTTTTTTCTGAATTATTTTTATTTATTTCTTTTTAGTAATTCATGAAATCCGTCATCTATTGAAAGGATAATTTTTGACCCCAAAAAATCTACATACCAATTTTGAATGAAATCCAACCATGATAACAAAACACGCCATCTTCTTGGAGCCGCCATCTTGAATTCAGGAATTTCGACTAAGAAATCATGATGTTCGACTACAAAAACCCCCACATACAAATTTTGAATGGAATCGGACTATGATAACAAAAGTCGTCGCCACCTTAGAGCCGCCATCTCGAATTCGTAGATTCTGACAAAAAAATAATTATCTTTGACCCCATAAACCTCCACATACCCATTTCTAGTGGAATAGGGTGATAACCACAAAACTCATCGCCATATTGGAGCCGCCATTTTGAATTCATGAATTCTGGCAAAAACATCATGATGTCCAGCTCCAAAAGCCCGCACATAATAGTTTTGAATAGAATCGAACTATAATCACAAAAGTCGTCCGCTATATTGGAGCCGCCGATTTGTTTTTTTTTGAAAAAATTCCGTAATGCATTTTTACCGGCATATTTGAAATCTGCCAAATTTCACATCAATCGAAAAACTAGAAGTAGGTCAAAATTCACTTTAAAGATTTGAACTAAACATACATATATGAATTTAAAGAGCAATACTCGATCGGCCAGGTTTTCTGCAGCCAGCTCTCAGACATGAGGAATGATTTGTTTTGGGACGAATATTCGCCCCAAACAAATCATTTTTCAATTTCGAAGGAGCTGGGGTTTGAACTCACGCTCTCACCCACGCTCCCTTTCGTGAACCAGCACCTTAGACCACTTGACCACTAGGAAGTTAATTTTTAATGAAACTATTTCCAATCTGTTGCACATCGGTATGGTTGCTTTTTCCGAAAAAAGACCATAAAAAACTTATGCACTACTTTTGCCCAGGCAGTCAATGATTTTTCTTATGTTTGCTGTGAGTACTAAAATTTAAAAAACATTTCATTCTGTTACTCGATTGGCCAGGTTTTCTGAAGTCCTGTTTCGGACTATTGTTTTTTTGTTTTGTAAAATTGTTTTAACCGCTTTCTTAGTTGTTTGACCAACCCTCAGAAGTTAATGAAAACTTGTACGAGCTAAGATCACGGGGACCTTACCTTTTATAGTGGGATCCTAAATCACTCTTGGGACCTTGAAAAAATTTTTTACCAGCTGCGGGAATCGAACCCGCGCCAGGTGGAAACAGTTGACACAAGACCGACGCTGGTGCCACTGAGCCACAGGCCCCGTATTACCGTATCACTCCTATAGACTCCTTCCTTAGGGAGTACGTGAAGGAAAGGGTTTTTAGAGATCGTCCAACAACTGGAGATGATATGAAAAACAGGTTCATGGAAGCAATATTTGTTAAGAGTTCGGGACTCATTTACTAGAAGACTAGCAGCTTGTGTGGAACATGATGACCTATTTGAGCATTCATAAGTAGCCTTTCCTCAAAATCTTCACATTGTTTCCTGTAAATCATCCTTTCCTGTTCTTGTGAAGATTTCTAGAATTGTTTCCTCTGGGATGTACTGCTGTTTCTATTACAATTAAGTGATATTGTACATAACATATTCTATTCAGAATTTCATGGATGTGTCAAATTTCACGACAGTGGCCTACTAGTTTTTTTTTTCGAAAAAATTATATCAAAATTTCTTATTTTGCAACAAATCTGGCAAATTTTACAAATTAGACCCACAAACTGTACTTCGGCAAAAAGCTCTAAAAAATGCCATGCAATGATGCAATAAAATATAGCATGTTGCATTTGAAAAAGTCTAGTTATTGCCATTTGTGATTCGTCGTTTTCAAAAAATCATAGTATTCGATGAAACATCGACTCCCAGTTCGCCTCCATCTCAGAAGATGCGTTAGGAATCTGTAAAATAGTTGGTTGGGTTATTTTGAATGGTTCTGATTTTATGAATTTGTCTATGGGTCTATGCACGACACTATTTTGATACATGAATTGACATAAGTCAAAAACTATTGCAGATTAGTCGAAGGAACCCGGGTGCGTTATATCGACAATTTAGTAGCAAATCCAAAAATGTCAGAAAAATGGGGAGTTGCCATTAAAAAAAAGATTAAGGTGTGTTTCTTATTTTGGAACAGCCTGTATATAAATAAAAATATTTTAAGAATCTGCCTCATTGTCGGACCTATCGTTTGAAAAAATATTGAATAGAAAAAGTTATGAAGCTTGCACGCACCCCTGTCAGTCTGTATGTATTTCACAAAATACACATGAAATAAAGTGCCTGATTTTCATGTTTTGTGTAATGTATTGTTAATGTATGAGCTTCCTTGTATACGGTACAAAAACCGAACCTTTTTTTTACGGCGAGTCCACAAGGAGTTGTCAATTTCATTATTGAGTTGGTATTAAGTAATATGTAGTAGTATACAAACATTTTCAAGATTGGTGTAGCAGCAAGAACATCGTTCACAGAAAATGTACTTTGGCATATTTTAGTGAACTTAGCACTAAATATAAAGCATCGTCCCTAAGCACACTCAACGTAAATAATGGAATCAATATAGAGAATTATTTGAAATTACGCGCGTTTCTTAAACGTCAATCAGAGAAACATGTAGCTAAATAGGCAAAAACTTTTAGGCCAGAACAACTTAATAATTTCATAAATGAAGCTCCTGATGAGAAATATCTAGCGACAAATGTCTCAATGATCTCACAGTATTCAATCGTTTTTATGCTCTAGTCAATTACATAATTTATTTTAGGTTGCTTTAATAATGGGCATTATGGGTGCTTGTCGTGCAGCAGAATTGCACTCTATGCAAATTACAGATTTAGAAGATCATGGATCTATTTTTATGGTCAGTGTACCAAATACAAAAACAAAAATTGCCAGAAAATTCACTGTTACGGGAAATTTTGATACCATAGTTAAGAAATATTTGAATCTTCGTCCTACTGATATATCGCAAACGATATTATTCTTTAAATTTCAAAATGGAAAATATCACTCACAAAGAATTGGCATTGATAAATTTGGAGCAATGGGGAAAGACATTGCTACATTTTTAAAATTACCACACTGTAATTTATATACAGGGAATTGTTTTCGCCGCTTGTCGGCAACTTTATGAGTGGATGCTGGAGGGGATATAACGGCACTGAAACGTCATGGCGGTTGGCGATCAACTACTGTGGCTGAGGGGTACGTTGATGATTCCGAAAAGAATAAGACAGATACTGTAAATAAAATAAACAGTTCTATAACACCTCAACCAGTTAGTACATCAACAACATATATGCAACAAACCCAAAATGAAACAAAAACTTGCATAATTCAATCCCACATATTCGGTTTACTGGTTGTTCAAACTTTACAGTTAATTTGATAATAAAAAAATGAGTAATTACAAATAAATCTTTTATAGCATTGTTATAGGTAACTATTAAGATTTGTGAATAAAGTTTTTCTCTGTACTTGTATTTTAGTATTTATTGTTATAGTCGTAGATAAAGTATAGTATTCAACTTGCGGTAATGGTCATAACTCACTTGATGAATTACAAACTTCATCTGCGTGAGTTATGACCTACATTACCGCTCGTTAAATAATATACTATTATTCACTCATTTGGATATGATAATTTCATCGAAACATTAACTCAGTTAATTTTCACAATTTTTGAATGTATTACCAACGCTTATGATATCCCAATATAGTAATTTTATCGAAATATTAGATTTTTGCTGTACAAGTATCGGGAGGATAATTTATATTCTGAATTATTTTTCCCGACGATTGCTGTTACTTGGTTAATGTCAGAATTTGAGCTTCCGTGAAAACTGACATAATTACGAAAAAAAAAAGAATACTCCACTCTCAACCCGGACTTAAACCCAGAGTTTCGGTGGACAACCGCGAATCACCGAGGTCCCGGTAATGGGTCTCAGCACACAAGAACAACGAGCTAGATGTGATACATCAGTTTACATATTACGAACAATGCAATACCAAACTGTTATGAATTACTCACTCTCAATGCTTGTAACAGCCGAAAGAGTAAATTTACAGAAATCATTATAGAATCAATAAAATACCTCACGACAATCCGAAATAACAAATAATGCATAACTTGATTTATCGTGAAAGTCGCGGGACTGGGATATTTTACACTTGTGCGATTAAATTATTTCCACAGCTGAATCGTACTTTTAATGCAATATTTACAATGCATGAAATGAAATCAATTAGGCGTTTCGCCAACCTGATATACTCTAACGGTTATCAAACACAGTAGGGGGAAAATATACACAAAAGAGCAATTGGTTATAAATTTGTCTCAATGAAACAATCAATTCAACAGATTATCAAAGGTTCATACACAATGTTTCACTTACGGTTACCTCACTACTTAAACAAATATTTTGCATGAATGCTTCCCGGAAGGGAAGTGAAAGAGCTTGTGCTCGACACGAATGTAAAGAGAGCGATTCTGGTTGAATATCGGCTTTTATATCCACCGGATTTGAAAGAAATATAGGACAGAAACCGTATAAAGAAAGACGCTCATTTTGTATGATTCACATAAGAACTGGACCAAAAAGCATTTCATAAGTAGTAGTAATCATTGTACTTAATATTTATATTATCATATATGTACTGTTATTTAGAGTTCCTGAAGAAGAAACAAATATAGTTTCGAAAGTTAAGAAAAAAGAGTTTTCTCAAAATGCGACTGCGTAACCGGCCTAATACATCTTCTATTCATCATTCAGTCGAAGAAAAAACTTCCACATATATATATATATATATATATATATATATATATATATATATATATATATATATATATATATATATATTATATATATATATATATATATATATATATATTATATATATATATATATATATATATATATATATATATATATATATATATATATATATATATATATATATATATTTTATATGTATATATATATATATATATATATATATAATATATGGGTGACATATACCAATTTTCCTTTATAGCTTTTCTGTAGGTAGCAATGATGATGCTGACACATTTTTCTAAATTTTTATGACTTTTTTTAATGTTAATCCTCCTTTAAAATCGTGGGAAATTAAGAGTGTAGTAAATGTATTTTCAACTAATGCAAATATTCATTTTGTCAGTGTGCATAGCCCGCTAATTTTTTCTTCAGAACAGCCGTACTGTAGATTTATGGTGGAATATTCAGTCCACAAGATTGACATTGCATATTCAGCTTCCTCTGCAGTAATTAAACGGCACCAAGAATCATACGTTTCTCGTGTTAATTGGTGCGTCACAGCCGTTTTGCTGCCAGTGGAATAAGCCAGAATGTATATTGGTAGATACTGTTAATAGACAGAAAGGCTTAACCGAATGTCTCCAGGGATCTCCACAAATTGGCGTATCACGGTTATTTGCGAAATCATTGCTATATTCTAATAACTGTCGAAAATGTTTCAATCTATATGGAGCCGTTAACAATGGAGAAATTTGGAAGAATTGTGTAGTTTTGTGGTATTTTCAATACAGTGCGCGAGTGAAGCATGGAAACCTGTGAGTGAGTATTTTTGGAATGACCCTCTTACATCAATAACATTTTGTATATCAATATTATGTGCATCTACAAATATTTGTTTTCGCGATGTGGCCAAGTTCAAATTTTCTGAGGTGTAACAAACAACTTTTTATTATCTACTATTAGGCTTTTATTGCCAACTGAATATTACCATGTTTGGAAGGATTTGTACAGATTTCATATCAAGAATTAAGAAAAACTATTGGGTGAATAGTATTAAAGGAGATATTCAATATGATTTTCATTCTCTGCAACAGAGTTGGGTAGTATCCGAATACTTCTGTATTCGGATACGGTATCCGGATACTTTTTATGTATTCAAAAGCTGTATTTTCATATTTTTCAAATTTTGGATTCAGTATCCATATCCGTGACCAAATTTGTAAGTATCCGAATACCGAATAGTTTTTAGATCTTCGAAAAATTTTAACGTCGTATTTTTAGGAACGACATTTTTTTTTATTGCGTCATACGAGTTCTGTATGGAGGCAATCTTGAAATAATTTTGTTTTGATTTTTAGCATTTCGTCGACCTGTACTCACTGTACTTATCTTTTGTTGTCGAACAATCAGTAATAATCTGCTTTCAACAAGGAATCATTTAATTGATATTCTTTGCACGTAACCATGCAACTTTCTAGTAGCGGTCGTGGGATTTTTTTTTTCTAATTTTGTTGAGTATATCTGATGCATTGTCTAGAACAATTACGGTATTCTTCTAGTTTAGGCAGAGTAAATCAAATCAACATTCACAACTTGCATCGGCATTTGTATTATCGCAGAAAGTCCGTACCTGTTCAAAATGTACGCGTGCTTCCTACTTCCAACCTGCTTGACCAACAGAGAACCAATTATTATTTTAACTATCTTTATTATTTTAACTAGCTTTAAAAGTATCAGTAAAAATTAAATAAATAGTTGTATCCGAGTACATTTTTAGGTAAAAGAATCCGTAATTTTAAAAAAAGTATCTGGATACATTAGAAGTATTCGTATCCGGTATTCGGATCTTTTTTCCTGTATCCGACCAACTTGCTCTGCACTCTGCAAATAGAATTCAATTCTAAATGATAATCCATCCGCAACTTTCCTATGGTTCCATCTCCCTATTGGTTGAGAAAAATTCAGAATCAAAATTGAAACATATCTGCAACAACATAATTTCTACAGCGTCATGGAATTTTTAAACCTGAGATAATATCAATATATCTTTGTATTTTGTTTTCATGCTTATATTTTTATATTTCTATCCATCTGTATTCTGTATTTCATACTCATATATCCATTTGTATCTTGGTATATCCAATTGTATTTGATCCCACTGGATTCAATAAATTATTATTATTATTAATTGTAACATACGTCTGCCCCACACAATTAATGAGATGACTTGTGCATATGAATAGTTCAAGAGACTCATCAATATAAGGGAATTCATGCTAGTTCGTCTCGGGACAAAAACACATCTTTACGATTTCTAACTTCTGGGAGCTTTAGGTGGATATAACTCTGACAGTGTGTAATTTCGCTGTATGACCATAAACATTCTCGTGCGATGGAATGCCCAAATTATCTGTTATCACATTTCAACGCTCATCCTTTCTTGAGAGTTATTTTTGAAAATGTATGTTCAATATCTTATTCAATCTGAAATAATAGGTTAACCAATAGAGGTTGTTTTTCCCACTTAAATGAAGACGCAAATAGCTTATACTACCTTTTAAAAGATAGTTCGTAGATTGAAAACCCCGGCGTCGGCCCCAGCAAAATTGCTTTGTGGATTTTTTTAACAAGAAATACTGTCAAAAATGACCACTTTTTTTACAAATATCTCAAAAAGTATTGAAGAAATCGTTTCACATACACTTCTGAGAGAATTCAAAAACTACAAAAATTGTTTTTGTGCAACCGGATCATAATTTTCCACTGAGAAAATCCGGGAAAACCTATAACATTTTAAAAAAATTGATAATTTTTATAAATCCAAAGCTGGGCAACAATCTTGCGTGAAATGATAGTTAATAACATGTAATTCAACAAGATTGTTTCTGTCCGATTTGTAGTTTTTGCACAATCGCGTTTATACAATTTAGGGCTTATCGTCGTATACAAATTCTTAAACGGCATCTGGAAGAGAGATCAATATCTACAATTTGCATATTTCGGATTTCCACCAGAGAGGTGGCAAATGCGTTGAAAATGTCACTGAAAGTTGCTCCAAAAGCTTGAAAGTGCTCTTGAGGCAGAGTCGAGTAGCGGTAGTGGGAGAACGAGCCAGCGGACAAGAGTGTATCACCGCGCGGCGGGTTGCTTATACGTTGGCGCATATTATTTAGTGCATATATGTTATTAGCGTGTTTTTGCATACGTTTTCAGTTATTTAAGATTTGTTTTTTTATTAACTATTATATTACGTTAGGTAATAGTGTTGCTAGTTTTGAAAGGTAAGTATACGTATTCGTGATAAGTCCTTTTATTGGTTGAAATAATTAGCTTTTCAACAATTCGTGTTTTTTTTGTTTCATACATATTCGTACATTTTGTTCATTTATGAATAAATGTTAAAAAAAAAACAATACATAAATGTAATATGTTCACTTAGAATGCAATATATTCACTTACAATTATTTTTACAAAAAAAAACTCATGAATGAAAATGTTTTGGTATGACATTTCAAACCGTATTCGAATAAGCTAAGAACTCCTATTTTCATTCATCAAATTTTGAATCTACTCGATTAATTTAACGCCATAGAAATACGCGGTTTGAAGGATATTAACGTATATTTTTGTTTTTATCAACACTTCTAACATTTTAGTACTATGTTGAACTTTCAGCAGTTGAATATGATACACATAAAAAAAATTTAAAGATATAAGATTACTTCAATCATAGTAAATGGTGCCTATAAAGACAATTACTAATACGTTGTATGTTGTATAGAAAGTTTGAAACAAGAAGCGCCCAACGAGAACGCCTCTGCCTCTAGCGCACTTTCAAGCTTTTGGAGCAACTTTCAGTGACATTTTCAACACATTTCCCACCTCTCAGGTTGAAATCCAAAATATACAAATTGTAGATATTAATCTCTACTTCCAGATGCCGTTTACAGAATTTGAATACGACGATTTCCCTCAAATCGGCGCACTCTGCAAATAAACCCTTGAATTGTTTATAACGCGATTGTGCTGAAACTACACATCGGACAGAAATCAACTTGCGCACAGTTGAACTACATATTATCATCTATCATTTCCCGCAACATTGTTCGTCCAGCTTCAAATTTTAAAAAATTAATAATTTTTGAAAAATTGTTTCTTTTTAGAGGTTTTCCCGGATTTTCTTAGTGGAAAATGCACCTATCCGGTTGCACAGGAAACCATTTTGTATGTTTTTGAATTCTCTACAAAAGTTCTATCGAGTGTGAAACGATTCCTCCAATACTTTTTAAGATATTTGTAAAAAAATATTAAGTGGTAATTTTTGACAATATTTCTAGTTAAAAAAATTCCACAAATCGATTTTGGGGGGGCCGACACCGAGGTTTCCATCTACAGACTATCTTTCGATAGGTAGTACAGGTTATTTGCCTCTTTATTCAAGAGTGAAAATAGCCTCTATTTTTTCTCTATTGGTTGGCCTATAAATATTATTCACCACTCGAATCTTGAATATACTTCCGAGCGGCACTTTTCTGTAATGTCCAAGTAGCATTTCAAGTGGACGGAACGTAACGGTCACGATTCTGGAAAACTTTGAAGTGTTTGACCACAACCACTGCCACGGTTCTATCACGCGGCGGCTACCAAAATGGGGAACACTTTTTTGGTGGCTGCTACGTTCCGATCTACGTTCCTGGATCTCAGATAGCCACATTCCAACCACGTTGTGGTCACCTGGCAAAAACGTGGATATGTAGTAACCGACACGATAATCAACTAACTGCGTTTGTGTAAATGATAGGTAGCTCGATCTCTGTTCAGCAACATATTTTTGTGATAAAAGTTCCTCATTCTTCCATCTTGTCTGATTTATTTATTCTAACACTCGATCAACTTTAAAAATATATAACATATGAACATACAAACGCTTAAGTGAGTATATTAAATTTGGATACTTCTGATCGGGATAAAATTAAAACGATTGAAAGTTTTATGTGAAATATGGGTGTTGTAACTCGATTGTGAGCACGCGCTAAATACACTTTATTTAAGGAAAACATTATAATTTTGGAAATAACTCGCCTCTGAAATTATGTACTTGAATCCATCAAACATTGTTTTATCAATCTTGGTTAGTTGAAACAAATACTTACGTAACAAATTACTACGCTTGATGCAGTGCTGATGACAAATAAATCTTTATTGAATATTTTCATCATTTCTCTAATAATGGCGACCCAGCATATTCCTGTAAATATGGCGGCTTTTGGAGACTATAACTTCAAAGTGGCAGAAAGTGTAAATATACCACTCTCAAGCTCCTCCCATCATAAAGTGCCCAGTGGAACTAAATTATTAACTTTTCCACTACTGGAAAGTGGCACCCACGTCGCAGGCCCATGACTCATCACTTCAAAGTTATAACGTAAAAATTACAATAGGGGCGAACACGTCGGGCTATTATAACCTGCCACTTCAAAGTTTTAACCTCGAAATTACGGGTACATGTTCATTAATTGTTAAAAAAGTACATGTAGCAAGTATAGTGGATTTATGCAGCTCCAATCAACAATTATCAAGTATCAAGTAACAATTACAAACAGAATTAACAATTGAAGTATAAATATCAAGCAGGAGCACAAGTCAGAGATATGATCTATTTAAATTAACATTTTTATACAAAATCAAGAAATATTGTCTATTGAAAACGCATAACCCAATTATTTTAATGAATATCATTCACTTTCACGTAATAGGTAAAACGAACTTTTTGTAAGCCACAATAAAATATTTTAGAAAAGTTAGGTTAGTTTTCGTTATCGCACTGACCAATCCACGTCAAAATTGTCTATTGAAAACGATAACCCTTTTATATGAACAAATCATTCATGTATCACGTAACAGGTAAAACTAACTTTTTGTAAGCCACAATAAAATAATTTGAGAAAACTTAGGTTAGCTTTCGTCATCGCGCGGAATGGTGAATTTTGAAGGTTATTCTAATTTGTAGTGACTTAACTGTGGTTATTACTTATGGAGATAGCAAGAACGTGGCAACCATCACAACATATCACAATCAAGGGCCTGCCACATTGAAGGTTTTATGGAAGTTACCAAAACGTCACCGAAACTATCATACTCTCTTGAAAGTGACGTGACTTCTAAGCGATATCTAAGTGGTACATGATGGTTACCGCAATGATTATTTTCTACTTTTAAGTTTGAAAACCTTTAAAGTGATTTGCTCAGTGGCCATAATGTTTCAGACACCTCAAATGACACTAATAGTTATAGAACTGTGAGTGGCTTCATAGATGGGAATAACGTGACTACAACCATACACATATAAATTTTTGTTATTCTTACGGTATAGTGGTAGATTTAATGGCGATTACGTGATAACCACCGAGTCGAAGTTGCAGTATCAGTTTCCGTCACCACAATGCTGCTTGGATAATTTAATTTACTTTTCAAATGTTTGATGCATCTGAGGTGAACGCCAAGATAAAATGATCCTTGGCGATTATAAATCAAGATTAATAATCCCCCCTTGAGGTATTTTCTTATTTTGTTGGCGGAAAGATAGATAAGAGCGAAATATATGTCACCACCATTTATATTCCTACTTTCGAGCATACATAATCTTTTTTCACAAGCAAATTTTTTGTGTCGTAGTATTTTTCAGATATTGAATTTCATGTTGACGTTGGCTCATATATTTCATCGAGAATGAAATACGAAAAAAATATTTATCATATTTCCTGCAGAACTGTTATCTTCATGCTAATGAAATAAATCAACAAGAATTTATGAAAGAATTTATGGAGCGTTTGTGAACATCTCCACTGATGAAAGTTGCCAGTTGTTGGATAAAATGGTGGAAATTTTTATGTTTCTCCCTCGCATTTCACTTGACAATGGCTTTATGAGCACATTGTAGTATTTCATGCCAGACGATCGTTGGGAAATAAAAAATGAGAAACGACGTATCCCAGTTGTCGACTTTAGCGGAGGCAATCACGAAAAATACGGTCGGAAAAACGATATTTCGAATGATAAATATAACGATTGATCGTTATCAGAATGGAAGTGATTGAAGCGGAACATAGCTGTGAAAAACATATTGAACGATGTTCTTTCTGAATATTTCAGTGAGATATTAAAGCTCAGATATTATACGGTTATAAAATATTATCATCGATTTGAACATTCGTTTGAATAACATATTTATTTCAAATTGGAGTTCTTGACTTGGCTGAAATGGAATATATACGAGGCATGTTCTGAAAAATGTTAGTGGTTGACCGTAAACCCGAAAAAAAAAAGTTTCATCATGAATAGTCTTATACTTTTCACAGTCTTCAATTGCAACATCAATGTTAATGCATATAGAGATATCAGTTGAAATCATATCAGACACCCAAGAAGCGTTGAAAGCCTTGTTGAAAAATCGGTTCAATTGTAGATTGTTGAGGGGCCTTTCAGAATTCTGAGAAGTGTATCAGTTTCTGGGAGCTAAGTTTCTAATCTCTGAGGACCTTATAGGCCAACCAATAGAGGTTTTTTCCACTTAAATGAAGATGCAAATAGCCTTCTGAAAGATAGTTTGTAGATGAAAACCCCGGAGTCGGCTCCAGCAAAATCGCTTTTTTTAACAAGAAATATTGTCAAAATTGACCACTTTTTTGTTTTTTTACAAATATTTCAATAGAAACTTTGTAGATAATTCAAAAACCTACAAAATAGTTTTTTGTGCGACCGAATTGGTGCATTTTCTAAATTCGGGAAAACCTCTAAAAAGAGACCATTTTTCAAAAATTCCAAATTTTTATAAATTCAAAGCTGGACAAACAATCTCGCAGGAAATGATGGATAATAACATGTAGTTGAACTATGCGCAAAATGGTTTCTGTCCGATGTGTAGTTTTTGCACAATAGCGTTATAAACAATTTAAGGGCTTATCTTGCAAAATGCGCCGATTTGAGGGAAATCGTCGTATTCAAATTCTGTAAACGGCATCTGGAATATCTACAATTTGCATATTTTGGATTTTCACCAGAGAGGTGGGAAATGCGTTGATAATGTCACTGAAAGTTGCTCCAAAAGCTTGAAAGTGCTCTTGAGGCAGAGTCGAGTAGCGGTAGTGGGAGAACGAGCCAGCGGACAAGAGTGTATCACCACGCATCTTTTTTTGATCACAGTAGTTACGATTTAAGTATTCTATTGTTAAATTTTTATTACACTTATAATTAAACTCTCAGCAATATTGATTACTAGTCTTAACTAGTCGTAAATAAAAGCACGAAGCAATTTTTTTTTCTTTTTACAATAACAATCCAACGCGTTTACGTAAGAAACCCACATTTCGAAAAATCTCACGTGAGATTGGGGGATGGGGGAGGGGGTTGAATAAAATCTCACGACATCTCACCAGGGGGGGAGGGAGGGACAGAAAATTTTAAAAAACACCTCACGTAATTTATGGATGCCCCCATATAAGTTATTAGCGTGTTTTTGCATACGTTTTCAATTATTTAATGTTTTTTTTTATCAACTATTATAATACATTAGTTAATAGTGTGGCTTGTATTGAGAGGTAAATATACGTATTCGTGATACGTACTTTCATTGGTTAAAGTAATTAGCAACTACAACTCTTCGGTTTTTTCCGTTTTATACATATTCGTCCAATTTGTTCATTTATAAATAAATGCAAAACTTTTTTTCAATACATAAATGTATTATGTTAAATAAATAATTTTTAATTTTTTTAAAAAAAAAAAAAATTCATTTCAAATAATATTCGGAAAAGATTGAAGCTCCTATTTTCATTCATTAAATTTTGCATCTACCCGATTAATTCAATGACATAGAAATATACAAAATTTAAATAATGCATATTTTTGTTTTCATTAAACTTGTAAATTGTTTGTATTATGTTAAACTTTCCATCAGTCAATTCTAGTTTCTGATCCAGGACCCGACACTGGCATAATGTATGGCAAGATTTCCAATATCTTATTTCTGGGGTTGTCTCATCTTACAGTTCAAGTTTCGTTCGCGTATCACGACGTCCAATAGACCATTACCCCATGAATTTCGATTGTAGTCTCAGGCTGATGAGCTTTCGTATTATTCTAGAAAGTATATTTATAGAGTGTCTAATGCTCTCTGCGGTATTTCCATAGCAGTATATATTCCACATACTGGCATCCAGCTCTATGTGATGATATGTATGGCATTATTTTCAAGTAGCCGCTATAATATCGGAACATCCTTCAACTCAACATATATTGAAGCATCAGAACGTACAAGATTCTCGAATACAATAAGGGCAATAATGTCACGGATATGTTCAATGGGAATTCACTGAGGAGTTTATAGCCAAATAAATACCCTTTGCGGACTACAGCATAAGAAAAATAATATGAAATTGAACTCGGTAACGTGTTTTGTAGGGGATGAGGATTCAATTGGATATGATTCAACAGCTTTTGTAAATTTCGTATATAGGTAATATGACAAATTCTGAGTAAAGCTAGACGCCTACTAGAACGGCTAATGTATGAGATTCATTGAAGTTAGCGCACTTGCCGGCTACTTATTTGTTGGTTAGATAGATTTTGTAACTGAGAGTTGGCTTCTTGGCCTGGCCCACGGCAACCTTCGTAGATCTATTTTAGGACTCCCTGTATGGTTTTAGAATTCGCCGTCTGGCTTTATCTCTCTTACTTATCTCTCCATAGCCTTGACAGCATATGTATTGCGGTTTTCTCGTATTCAGCACCATCACTGTGTTCCTTCTGACAGACCTAGGCAGCTCATGTGTTTTTTGTGCCTTTAGCAGTCCCACGATCATTCTCACGGCCTTGAAATAATGGCTCAGTAGGTCTGCTGTGAATTTGGGCAAGTGTCCTTCGACGAACTTTTTCGCCTGTTCAATTCCGGGGTATTCATTCCAACAATTCTGCGATTCCACAAAAGGGTTTGGAGCTCAATAGAGCTTTTGTCGCTGCTTTCCGGGCTAGTGCGTCAGCCACCTTGTTGCCCAGGACCCAGGCCAGTGTGACTCTGTCTGGAATTGACCTGATGTGCACTTATCGGCTTGGCTATCCGAGTAGATGGCGATTGTTTTGTTTTCGACTTTCTGCCTTAGTATATCTCCAACACAGTACTCAAGGGCCACTACTTCAGGCTGGAACACTGCTGAATGATGTTATAGGCTAATTGGGAATTTGGTTCTTGATTTTTTTTCGTATATACCGGCTCCAACGTCTGTGAACCATTCCGTTTTCACGGGTGGGCCTCTTCGCTGTTTTTTTGCTGGGTATTTTAGTTTTGAAGTTTTTCTGAAAGCTAAATATTGGAATCATGTAATCCACCAGCATCCTGTATCTGCCTTCAATTCTTCATATAGCTTCTGAGGTCTGGCTTATCGGAGTTTGTCACTGCAACAGACTGTGAGTTACGGACAGTGCCTCAGTCTGAATGAAGATATGTAATGGTGGTAAACTGAGTAGAGCCTCAAGGCTGTCGTCGAAGTCGTTCTCATAGCTCCAGTGACACTTAAGCATGTCAGCCTTTGAATGCCACCCAAAAGCCTTATTGTCCCCTTATGCTATCTTTGCCCACCCCTCCATCGAGCTATATACAATCACCTCTGTGTATAGCCATATGGTCATTATTGGGTTCCGACCTAAACTTTTGCTGCACAATCTTCTATAGATTCCGTGGGTCATTCTGTCCTTGTGTGCCATTCTTTGATTCCATGTGAGCCTGTGGTCGAAAGTTACCCCTTGATACTTGATTTCCGTAGCAAATAAACTCCCTTCTCCATTGAGCATTGGTGGTTTGAGGCCTCTCATTGCTCTTTTCCTAGTTAAAGGGACGACAGTGGTTTTGTGACGATTTTCTGAAAGTTCCTCCTCATCGTACCATCTGCCCACTATGTTTAGTGCCTTTGTGTGCGTTCTGATATCTAACAATTATTGCCTAGTAATTTGCGTATCCTAGGCAATAAAAACGTGCTTCGGGTAGTTTTCTGGGGAGGATTCCGGTGTTGGTCTAATATTTTGCTATACTTCGGGCAGGAAGACTACTCTCACCTTCTGACTTTCGGTTGTTATGTATTCCCAGGCTCTGAAGATTTCGCATAAATGTGGGATTAGCACATTTAGTCCTTTCTGTAGATCCCAACCAAGTCTTGGAATTAATGGTCCTTCTGATTCTTGTGATTTCCATGGCAAGCTTTCAGTCTCCCGGTGTAGGCATCTGGCGCCTTGTGCTTGGCGAGTGTCGATAGGTGAGGCAGGAAATTGGACTCTCAACAGTAGTCTTTTCTCTTCTGTTTCTAATTAGATTCTAATCATACAAGCGTTAACGAACAAACACATACGTCTTACGTTTTTCAATTCATTCCTGAACTCATAACGCAGAAACGCAGCAATAAAACCACAAATACGCTAACACACGCACAACTTCCCTTCCAAATATGGCTCTCTCACATAAAAATCTATAATACTCGTTTTTCAACAACCATAAATAAATCATCCTTTCAAAACATTTCCCACGCCACCTGTATTCATGAGCAAATGTATGTACTTTTCTTGTTCCCAAATTTTTTATTTACTTTTCAAATTCAAGTCATTTCAAAAAGATGTATACACCTTTTTCTGATATTTTAATCAACCTAGTCAGGAACCTTTTTATTTCATCAGTAGACGTTCCAACTCTGTTTGTGATTGTTGAGCTATGTTTAGTTTTGTAGTAAGTTGTAGATCATGTTTCATTATTTTCATCTGTATTTCCTATGTTAATTTCAGAGTGCCTGATGATGACAATTGATATTGTCGAAATGCATTGCATATTTATTTCATAGAAATAAATGCCCCTTTTTTATTGTGGAGTAGAGAGTCCTCTTTCTTGATCCCTCGGTATTTGCATCACCCAACTTGGCAATTATGTATCCTGGAGAATGTCCTCCGCTTTATATACTTCCCAGTTCTGGTCAACCTTGGTTTCAGTGAATAGTCTACGCACTTGAACTAGGAGAGTCTCAAGGTGCTGGTCCTACCAGACTGAGCAGCCCCTGGTTTGTTTTGTCTCCTTTGGGCAATTCTCGTGCTAGGCATCTGTGCTGCCCTTTCTCCACTATCACTGTCCTTTATTGTTATCATTTCTTTGTCGAAATTTTTACCTGAGGGCTTCGGTATAGCCTTCTTGGTTTGTGTTTCGAGGATTCCTGGATTTCGTATGACTATGATTCGAGTAGGATGGTTCGTTCGAAACGACTCAGTTTTTGATTAGCTAACCGAGTTTTGATGTGCATAGCGTCAAATCCAAGACTTTTCCGCCTGAAAGAGAGACGGAGGTAGGTTTGGTGCCATTATTAGCTATAACTAACCCTTCAACATAGATTAATTGATCTAGTGACCTCATACCGTATGGTGTGCGTTGGCATTGCATCCGATTATGAGTTGGAGCCACTGAATATGCACAATGGCACTTGCTGCTAATAACCAAATCGAGTGGTTGGAAATACGTGGTTGTTAAGACAGTCAGTCATCCATCTAGACTCAATGATAACTACTAATTGTTACATCGTCGATGGGTTGTTGGCTGGATTAATTGCTTGCTCAAAATCTTGGGCTGTCTTGGACACTCAGTTTCACACCAACCAGAAGTTGATCACTCGGGAGATGAGTATTTTCCTAGCTACTTGACTAGGCGAATAAAACCATCTTCAGATATTCGCCGCAGTAGTTTTCCAGCATAATATTTTATGACCAATACAACGAAGTTAGGTCAATCAATTTTCAGTCCATATATTCTGAGTACGTCTATTTCATCAGGTCTACTGAAATATCAATGAAAAATAATTGATCGTTATGTTTGTAACTTCGTAGATTCCATAATGTTATAACCAAAAATTGGAATTTCCTTACATTCCATGTGCACTTCTACATTACAATCTCTTTCAACGATCTTGAATTCATATTCAGTGATTTATCACAATATTCCCATTGTTAAGAAACCTTTTGAATACCAACTCCAAGAAACGCAAATGATAGAGTTCAGTCAAGTATACGTTAACAAGACGTTGCAGTGGGGCGTGATTGAATATGTTCTTTGCAACGCAAACAGAAGTCAAATTTATGGCATTGAGAAAATTTCGCTGGAATTCGATGTCCTTAATATCGGCAAATGGAAGAAAAAGAAGTATGATTCATTGTTGAAGCTCGACGTTCCATGGCATTTTTCTGAATAATTGGTCTGTGGACATTATGGAAGAAAGAATGGCTTCGTAAAAAATGAAATTAAAAAAACATTTCGAGGATAATCGAGTGTGAGTGAGGTGGACTATTGATTATGAGTAAAATTGTAATTAATTTTTTGCAGTAATATATCTCATTTTAATTGGTCAAATAGTTCTTGTTCAGGTGTAGAATTTCAGAGACTCATTTTTCAAACCTGGAGTACATAAGTTATCATCACTAAGTATGTGTCCACATTGGCGCACCGCACATCGCACCGCACATCGCACCGCACATCGCACCTCACCTCGCACCGCACATCGCACCTCACCTAGCATGGTCATAGCCTTTTCTGAGCGAAAGAAATATATTCATTGAAATGATCAAACGCGACCACAACGGCGCACCGCCCCTCACCTCGCGCATAACATGGTACCCTCACACCGCACCAAGGAATAGAGCTCAGTATTTTGTTGACCCTCGAACATCGCTTATCATGGCTATGGATAAAGAAAAACTGATCAGCTGTGTTCACGTACATGAACCAATTTGGAATAGAAGTATTAGAAGCCACCACAATAGCCTAATTTTGTCCAAACTTTGGAAAGAGGAATGTGGGACAACCGGTAATAACTTAATTCTAATGGACTAAAACAAACGCATAAAACCAAAATATATAATCCGTACGGTAAACAAGTTCTGCTCAAAATTATGTAAGTAACCTAGAAAAATGATTTTCACTGTAATTTTTTTTAATGGGGTGATCTCAAAAGTATTTTTTGAAATATTCCCTTTTTTTCCCTTCATTATTGAGCCTCCATAAATTTTACTCAATCACTTCCAGATTTCCTTCCTAGTATTTTCTCTCATTGGCGAAGGATATGAAAAGTATACAATTAAATTTGAATTTGAATTCAACAGCGAAAACTCTCCAGGAATTATACTTCACCAAACATAAACGAAAGGTAAATCCATTTCAAGATATTGAATTCCAAAATTCCAGGCATGCGTGTAATGCAAAAAGGCAAAACCTGCAAAGTTGTCCTCAAAAGAGGAAGGAAAGTTCAGAAGCACTTACTTCAGATGAACTGAATGCTATTATAGATAGCTATGATGAGAATAATCGATGAAAGAAAATTGTATTTCGGGCATAAAATAATTTATTCAATCGTAGCAAAGCGCTTTCGACCGTTAGGTCATCATCAGTGCGTACCTGAAAGTAAGTACTATTGATAGAAAAAAGTTACTGAAAAGTTTTATTTTTGAGAAAGAAAATTGACATATTTCAAAAAGTGAGGTTACCTGACGAGTAAGTAACCTCACTTTTTAAAATATGTCAATTTTCTTCCTCAAAAATAAAACTTTCAGTAACTTTTTTCTATCAATAATACTCACTTTCAGGTACGCACTGATATGACTAACGTCAACTTACGATGAATAAATATTTATGCACAATCAATTTCTTTCATCGATTAATCGATACGTGCACACAGCCACACTTTTCATATGATGAGAATAGTCCAGACTGCCTTCAGAAGAATTTTTTTCAAATAGTATCTGTAGAGTTCGCCTGGCGAGGAGAACAAGGTATCGATTGTGAAATCGATTATTTCAAGAGAGAAATGAAAAACAATGGAACCTATTCTGGGAGTCGAACATAATCCTGTTTTCACAAAAACTTGCCAAGGAGGAAACCGAAAGTGCGCAGATAGTAAATGGCTCACAGTCAAAATATAAATGTACTTATAGGATGCGACAGTTAGAAAAAACACAGGCTTCAACTTCAGCAGCGCAGGTCATACAAGAAAAAATAGAAAAGGCGACACCAACAGGAGTTATCTATTGCTGGTGCAAATGTCACTTACAATAATTGCGTTTTCAATTTCAAATAATCAATTATTATATATATATTTGAGTTCGTGTTATTAATGAGTAATTCGTGGTTGCAAAAAGGGAGTTGAGTTAAATCTTGATAAAAGTATATGAATGATTGGCTTACATTAGCTACATTAGCGAAAGTGACAGATATGACTGGAATCTTACCGAGTGATTTTGTGGTGTTCACGAAATAATCTCCCTGAATATCACTCGACTATGACTAAAAGAGTCTATTATTTTGTTTAATTTATCTCGAGCAACCTGTATTTCGAGGCAATTCAATTAGACCATATGAACATTAATAATCAAAGAATAACTCCCTCGAGCTAAAGCTCTCGGGCGTTATTCAGATTATTAATGTTCATATGGTCTCATCAAATTGTCTCGATAGAATTATGACGAAAATAATAGTCTACTATTTGCCATAGTCTTGGGATATTACCTTCGATAGAATTATCGACAATTTGATCCTCTAGCCACGAAATATCTTCATTGGTCGGGATAAAAATAAATGGCGAACAAGTCAATGTAATTAGATATGCGGATGATACGGTGATTCTATCAGACAACGTTGAAGGTCTCCAGGTTCTGCTTGATCGAATTCACGAAGTGGGAGAGGAAATGGGCATCAGAATAAAGAAAATAAAACAAATTTCTTGTCTGCAGCCGTAGCCCACATCCAGATGCAAGGCTCAAATTAAATGGAAAGCAAGTTGAAAGGATTCACAAATTCACATGCTTAGGAACTATCATAGCAGAGCAAATAGAGCCAGACATAGAAATAAAACGCAGAATAGCAATGACTAAAACCACTTTCCGAAAAATTAGATCGTTTCTTTGCAACAGCAATCTCAATTTAGAACTAATGTAATTCGATATGAAAATCTAGATTGTTTATATTTGTATATTTTCGTCACGTAAGGAAAAAGCGTTATACTTCCTCTATGGTTCCAAACGATCCAATAAATCAATTAATATCGAGGTAGAAGAATATGTTGGCATCAATCTCATGTAGCCTCCATTTTGTGTTTTTTTTCTCAATATTTTTCCCTTTGAAAGTTGGCGTTTTCCATTCCATCATATTCAATTGTCTTTATACCATGCAATACTATACCTATATATGCTTTTTCCAAACGCCTCCGCCACAGTGAAAAGTATTTTATTCCTGATGAATGGTATTATCAAATGTAAACCATCAATCCCAATTGGGCATACAAAATTATGTCCCAAAAAGGATATAATCATCTAAACACATATTAGGGGAGGACGAGGCATAACGGGCTACCGGGGCATAACGGGCACTGCTAATATTTTGACTCTACTGTACCTTCGGAGGTCACCATTTCCATAAAACGATTGCTTAGATGCTCCGTAGTTCGAAATATTTTAGTATGAGTCTGACCGTCGTAGTGTGTAGTTCTTATACTTATTATAGTGTTTGCGTAGTGAAAATTAAAATAATTGGAATATGTGGTTGCACGAATAGACCTGGTGATTTAACATCCGGAGTTGCCTGACTTATCAGTTACAAAAGGTATGTCTGTTAGCTCTTTTAATAGTCTTCAGATAAATTAATGAGCTTTGATTACTTATGTTAAATTCATTTTATTTACAATATGGCATCAGGGGCATAACGGGCGGGGTGAAATGAGCACCTGCCCATATTACTTCAAAATATAATTTAAATAAAACATCTGTTTTTTTTTTCTTACAGAAAAAATAGATCTTGGGACAAAAATTCTATGGAAAATGCTATTAAAGCGGTTATAGAATCAAATAGTGGGTTTAAAACTGGTGCAGATCAATTTGGAATACCACGAGCAACTTTGCAGCGTAGAATCAATAAATATAGGTAAACTAAATATCCAGATTGTTGGAAAGGAAGTGGTTCTTTCAGACTACAACTAGCTCAACGCAGCAGTCTTCCTAATTATTTTAATAGTGTAACTGAAATGGCAGAAGAAGATTGGTTTGCTGGTTTCCTTAAAAGACATGTCAATATATCGCCACGAAAACCAGAAGCTACTCCAGCAGCACGTGACATGGGATTCAATCTAATTTCTGTTAACAAGTTTTCTGGCCTGATTTCCAGTGTAATAACCAAACATGACATAACACCCAATAGGTTGTTCAATGTGGATGAAACCGGCATCTCCACGGTAGCTAAAAGCCTTAATTAAATAATTCATACTAAAGGTAGGAAGCAGGTAGGTTCATGGTCATCTGCCGAACGTGGAAAAATAATAACAGTAGAAACGTGTATCGATGCAGACGGGTCATTTATGCCTCCCAGAAAGAGAATGAAACCTGAACTATTAGACGGCGCACCTCCAGGTTCCTGGGGAGATTGCAGTGATGCAGGTTGGATTCAAACTGAGCTCTTTTTGAAATGGTTCAAGAAATTTATAATATGGTCTAGAGCGGTGTTGTCCTGTTAAGCTTCCCTCCACATTGTACACACCGCTTACAACCTTTGGACGTTGGTTTCATGAAACCACTTAGCACTTACTACGCAGATGAAATCAAAAAGTGGTTGCGGATAAACCCAGGACGCGTCGTGACGCACTACCAAGTAGCTAATATTTTTGGGAAAGCGTTTTAAAGAGCAGCCACAATGCCAACCGCTATGAATGCCTTTAAAGCAACAGGTATTTGGCCTTGCAATTCTACTGTTTTTACAGATGCTGACTCTATAGCTGCAGCTACAACAGACATTTATGAAACAAACGTATTACCTACTGAAAACTTGGATCGTTCTAAATGAAATCCATGTAATACGGAAAACCAAGGACGTCTTGAAGCACAGGTACACGAGTCTGACTCACCTAACACATTACAATTTGGAAGTATAAGAGAAGGAACAAGAAGTTCTTCTCCAAAAGAGATTTCACTTACAACTGCTGAGAAGGAACCCAAATCACCCCAGCCAGGACCTTCACATCAGAGACCTTCCACACCCCTCCTTCAAATTTCAACATTCAAATTACATACCCCGAATGATATAATACCAGTGCCATGCAGACAAGAAAAAAGGTGGAAAACGGAGGCAAAACTGCAAATTTGACCGCCCTACAAAAATGAACTGTTAGAGGCTATTAAAGCGGCAGAAACTAAAAAACTGAACGCAGAAGCCACTAAGCGAAAAATTATATCAAGCGGAAACGGAAATAAACCAAAGGGCAAACAAAAACTTAAACAAAATAAAAGCACGAAATCAGACGAAGAAGCTAGTGATGATGGTTCTGATGTGGAATGTTTGTATTGCGGGTATTTATTTTCCCAATCCACTGAAGGATAGGTAACTTGCAGGTCATGCATTGTTCGTGTGCAGGGGAGGGTGATAATGATGAAGAGGGTAATTATATTTGTGAATATTGTAAAAAATAGCATCAACTGTTTTTACATGAAAAAGTTATGTTTAAGTGTTAAAATGTTGAATCTTTGTTCCAAAATGTTGTATTTCTGAAATAAATAAACGTTAAATGCATTTTTTTTATCCAGGTCCTTCTTAATTCATTTTAAACTTTTTGTTCATTATACCCCTTTCAAGGGTCCGTTTTGCCCAAGCTGATGGGGCGAAATGGGCATTCGACAAAAATATCAGAAGCTGTCAAATGGTACTTTACACATTTATTTTAAAGAATGATGATGATGCTTTTTGTAGCTTGTTAAGTAGTTAATAAATTTGTAAAATACTCTTTTCTTATTGTAAACGGATAAGGCTATATTGAACAACTTGCTTAGAGTGCTCATTATGCCCCAGCCTCCCCTATATAGAAATATATAAGAAACAAAAATATATTCCACGTATTACCACTCAACGATAATATCCGAATCGTATGAGAAAGGACTAGACGCTTGTCACATAGACTCGTAAACAAAAGAAAGAGACAAATAGTCGCATGGAGGGGGCATAACGATTTTTTCTTGCGTGACGATTTCTACCAGTCAACACCTACCTCAAGCTGCGTTAAGGAACTTTCTAACAATAAATTGAATTTAGGCATTTGAAATATGGATACATAGGCGGATGTTAAAAATACATTGGACGGCACACAAGACCAACGAAGAAGTACTAAGGAGAGTCATGTTTTGAAAGGGAATCGACAACTGGTTCTCAAGGGCAAGATAGAAAGTGAATATCGTGGCTGAGGAACATTCGAGAATGGACTGGAATATGAAACGCAGGGCAACTTTTCCATGTTGCCGAAGACCGTGAAACCTTTGCCATGGTGATCGCCAACGTCGGGCAATTCTGATATGGCACATAAAGAAGAAGAGGTCGGAAAATACAATATTTTAATATATAATTTTGGAATGCCATACTGCAAGACTTTGCTGAGAAACATTTTTGGACGGTCGTCCCTATTTGGACTATCTGGAAAATAGAACAAATTAATATTTCTATGTAATTTGTAAATTTAGGAAAATTCTGGAAGGGAATAGTTGCGATCAAATAGTCAATATGCGTTTTGCTACATCGAAAACGAATTAGCCTGTCTAGGCGCATCGATAGCATTCAGTGACCTAGAACCCTTCTGCGGCATAGCAAAAGTAGCAGTCAAGAAAACTAAAAATTAATGTAGACAAAGGCTCAGATCTGGTGGGACCAAACTCTAGGACAGAGTCAGGCAAAAATATTCCTGCCTAAACTCTTGGCAGATCTACTAAGTATGGACAGATATCTCGTAGATTGCAGATTGTTGGGGGGTCAATATGGCTCTTCAGCCTCTCCGTACCTCGACCTATAAGGTCTTTTGTACATTACCCTTCAAAACTCCTTGCGAAGTGTATGAGTTTCCTGGGAGCTAAGTTTCTGATATCTGAGGGCGTTAGGGATCCCCTTCGAGGAAGTCAAGCCTTTTGCAAAACAGCGCTTGGCAGTCGCAAAGCAGGTGTTCTGCAGTTTCAGCGCGGAGTTTCCGCAGTAATAGCACAATTCACTATCTGATCTATCCAGTTAAAACTCCAAGCTCAATAAACACATGAGTGAGCAAAATTGGCCTGGCAGAAAAAACCACATGCAGGTGTTTACCAGACAGAAGAAATTTTCCGCGTAAATGCGAATAATCCAGTCACATAAGGGGTTCCCCTTCGGAGTGAAAGATAGTAAGCTATAAACTCGTATAAACTTTTGCTTTGTCATTTTAAGAGTTGGCTCAAACCTTTCATGAAATCTCGAGTCCACGTCTAAAGATATTCAAGGTCAAAGGACGCAAAAATCGGTTTTTTGTAAATATCTTTTCCTATGCCCCAAATGATATTTGCATTCATTACAAAAGTTGTAGGGCATGAAATTCCCAACAAATTTTGTTTCAAACAATTTTTTATACATTCATCCGTTTTTGAAATAGAGGGCGAAGATGCGGAGCGCTCAGTCATAAGGTCAACCGTGATTCCCAATATATAGTACGGCGTATAACGTTAATTTTTCACAAAAAAATTATAATTTTGTAAAAACCTCAATAAACAACTATTTATTACAATATATTTATAAATATTATTCATAAATCAAATACACATTCAATAATACTTACTTCATATCAATAATAGAATAATGAAGTGAAATACTTCAAATATATTTTAATAATTTTTTTGTTCAGAAATTATGTATTATTAACAATTTCGGTTCAATTGCAGGAAGGATTTTTTGAAGTTCAATCTCAATTATTAGTAGTAAATATGTATCTCAATTGTCTTCTTCTTCATCATCGCTGTCTTCTTCCAGCCGCTCAATGATTTCCAGTTCACATTATCATCATCCTCGTTATCAATTATGTTCTTCTCTAGATCTTCAAGAATTTCAGGGATATACGCAAATTCTTCATCGAGATCATTTTGATACAATGAAGCCTTGAGGCATGCTTGTCCATTACACTGGCCACAAGCTGGAGAGCCTCAATTTTCTGCTTCCGCACCGTGAACCATAACTGAAAAATATTGTAATGAGCATTTGCTGGTGGTGATAAAATTGTTGTCGGTTCCAGGATTTAATTTTGTAGTACTTCTAAATCGTCCCCTAACCAAGTTTGAATCTGGTAGTAGACACGATTTATATGTTGATGAGCTGCGGCACTTATTGAGGGGAGCGTTGATAACTGCATAGGTTCATTAAGCTTTGTTGATTTGACGAATTTTGTGTAGCGAAGATTATCAACATTGTCCTCAGATTTTGGAGCATTATATATTGCTAACAAGATACGTACTCCATTTTCAAACAATGTTTGTACAAGTGAATAATTAATTTTATAAGCCGTACCAGTTATTGAGATTCACGGTTGCTCTTGCATTATGACATGTATTACTGAGCGCTCCGCACTTTTCGCCCTCCATCTCAAAAACGGTTAAATTTATTAAAAAAATCTGTGAACAAAATTTGTAGAGAATTTTATGCTCTACAACTTTTTTGAATTATGCAATTATCATTTGAAACGTAAGAAGCGGGATAATTACGACAAACAGACTTTTACGAGCTTTGACCTTGAATACACGAGATTTTATGAGTGGTTGGAGCCAAGTTTTAAAATGACAAAACAAATATTTATTCGATTTTCTAGCTTATTATCTTTCATTCCGTGGTTTACCCCATCTTGAAAACAATTTCGTTGCATTAGAAGGCCTTACACGGATGAGATTCTCACAACAGAGGCAGAATGCTTTGTGGAAGAGCCACTATCAGGGTTCCTAGGATTGATTGAAAGGAAAATATTCTGACGTGGTCTTCATGGGATCTTAATATTCGCAACTTTTAATATAAAAAACAAACGTCAAAGCCATTTGTAATCTGTTCAGTAAACAGCCTAAAGCTATACTCAGTATTGAATAAATTAGCAGCAAAGAGACTAAAATTTTGCTGTCTTCTCTGGAATGAATATGGATGATAATGAACCCTTTTTTTGACGAACTATTTTGTATTAGTATTGTGGAATAAAAAACTATTTGAAGTTGTGAATTAACTATGTCGAGGTTATATCATAATTGTAATATATATTTTTTTTGTTGCAGGTATGTTCCGATATTCTTTTGGCCACTTCTGTGAAATATTAACTAGAGCAGGTAATTTATTTTAGCCCCGTCATTTTTTTATTTTTCGTGAATTTCCCAAAAAAAAATTTGGTCTCTACATCCAGACTAGGAATTTCATTGTACCACTTATAGAGCCTGGAAAATCGAAAATTAATAATGCCTCTATACCAACTAACATGATTACCAAGCAGACAGACAAAATATCCTCAAGTAGTCCAAATGTATGCATATCTGACAAATTATTTTACTTCGGACTCCTCAAAACAAAGCATAATTGTGGTTGTAAAAGCTATGGTTAAGACCTACAAATCTCCTTCATAATCCATCAACTCCATAGGAAAACTCACTTACTATTGACTTGAAATATACCCAAGGGAGTTTATTTATCAGGTATAATTTCCCCGAAAGTTTACCAGCCAACTGACCACGAACTTTCAAGGAAAATGATAGTGATAATGTACCTAATTTTTATTATAACCTCAAATACGCTCATATAGTTAGGAAGTAAAGAATAAAGTGCAAATTGTACCTGTTTTACTTATTTTTCTACTCTGAAAAAGGAACTGTCAGACATTTTATCGACTCCATAGGTCCATCGTGAAACGGACTCCATATTTGTTGGCTTCCAATATTTTCGAAGGAAAAAACAATAATTTCAACAAAACAACCATATCCTAATATGTCCGATTTTTGCGAAAAATAATATTAGGGGGCAACATAGGCTCAAAATTCTTACGGATTCTTGATCAGGGCATCAACTTTAATAACAATCCATATTTTCGCTGAAAAATTTTCAGTTCTGAAAAATCCGAATTTGTCTCACTTCTCATGGAAACACCCCCGTACCTTGCGTAATTTTTGGAGAAAAATTCTGAAATTTTCAAGATCGTTAGATATACCGAGGATGAGTCTAAATCTCTTATGGGGTTAACCTGAGTGACATACACTGCGCGTCAGGGGCGATGGATATACCAATTTTTGCAAAAAATAATATTAGGGGTCAAGATAGGCTCAAAATTCTTACGGATTTGAATAAATAATAGGTATTCTTGGGCGGCAATTTTTTGAATCTGTTTCTTTGCAGAATAACCTATTATTTTTCTTTTGAGTGCATTTGACAAAAAATTGGGAAGTTTGAATTATTTACATTTATCTTATATCTTCAAACGAGCAATTCTTGTATATATATTTCGGGTATTTTGGAAACGGCTCTAATAATTTCGATGAAATTCTATATATAGATAGGGTTTTACTTTTCAAGTTTATCTATATAGGCGTCTTTCCCTGAAAAAGCGCGATTTAACACACAAAAAAATTATTACGAATTGATATGTATAGTGTCATCTCGTAAATTTATGAGGTTCTTGCATTTTTGCTATTGGATACTAGCATACCTTACCTCTGAACTTTGTTAGATGGCGCTATATGACATTTTCCGAATCCGAATGTTAGATATGTTTTTCTTTGGTTAGTCCAAGGAACTCATACGGTTTATTTAAAATATGAATTTGTAGCGAACCTGTGCAATGGGTAAGATTGCAAAATATTCATATGTAATATGTATGTGATTCGTATCTAAATAAGTATCTTTTTCCGAAAAAACACGATTTTACAGAATAAAAAAACGACGAGCAAAGCTCGATCGCCCAGGTACTTTATTTCTAATCAGTCATGAAAATTTCGTAATCCCCAAATCCAAAACTCCGCGGACATCAATTCTAAATAAATTTGGATCATTAATCACACAATTCGTTCAGCCCATGAGTTCTTGAATTTTGAACAAACATTTTTATTTTCCACTCTCAAAAGCACTTGATAACAATATTCGAATCGAATCACAATAATTTTCGCCATTTTGGATTTTTCAATTATTTGAAAACAATTATAGTCTCCCTCAAAAACCTTGAGATTTAGACCACAAATACCAATGTTGCATAAAATCGAATTATAAATCACAAAACTCATTCGTCATTGTGAATTTTTGAACTTTGACAAAAAATTCATGATCTCTTATCCCAAAAATCCCTTGATACCAATCGGACTATAAATCACAAAATTCGTCACTCTCCTTGATATCTGGTTACTAATTTTGAATAGAATTGGACTATAAATCTGAAAAATCATCCGATAAATTTTCCGAATACTAAGACCCCCCGATACCAATTTTCAATAGGATCGGGCCATAAATTTAAACACATGTCCGCCAAATTGAAGCAGCCATTCTAAATTATTCACAAATTTCATATAAACTTCTTACCCTGTATACCCCTAAAAACAATTTTAAATAGAATCGTACCAATAATAGCAAAGCCCATGCACCATCTTGTTGTTTTCTTCTCTAAATGTTATAATGCCTTCTCACCCGTCTGATAAACACCAACCGAATGCGATTGGATGACTGGAAGGGGTTCAAAATTGACTCGCAAGATTTCACCCAACTCTCAAACAACCAAACTAGTGAAAGCTTGTTAAAAAAGCGTCATGGCTAGTTTCAAATGGCTGAAATCATTACCAATAATTGAACATCCAGTATATTAATTTCGAATATCAATCATGGATCATCCTAGGGATATAAACTGAATTGTCGATGTATCCAGTACTTAGATTTCTGAAGTGAAAAAGTCAATAAGCTAGTTACAATTCTGAGAAGTACAATAGTTCATTCATCCATTCTATCTCTTCATTCATCCATCCATCCATCCATCCAACCACTTGGTCAAAAAGTAATCACCGGAAGGTTTAACGAAATCTAAATAGCCCTCTATTCGATAGCAGTTAATGCGAAATATCCTCGAACACCAATACGGTGTTGCCATACGGTGTAACCGACCAGAAAAATACTGTAAGCAGCGCTGCTCGACGAAAATTGCTCGAACTGAACGTAAATATATTTGATACAACTTGCGATACCTCAGCATCCACTTGATGAATCATATCTTCCAAAGTTTAATGAATAATGAAATTTATGTCAGTCATACAAACTTGTTAGCTACGATGGTAAGAAAAAAAAAATTATAAGAGGTCACTAGCGGTATCCTGGAACGATATAATATGAAATTACTTTTGAGCGTCCGTATACGGGCGATCAAAGGTGGTGGACGCTGAAATATATGTAATTAGAGAATGTGAGGACGTCCAAAGGATAGATAGATATATTATTTATTGTCTTATTTTCCATTGTACAATAGATTAGACATTCTCAAAAGATAGATACAAAAAAAATGTACATATACAGGACAAATAGTTATTTACATAACATTTCCAGACATATATACAGAATACAATAGTAATTGTCCAGATAAATATACATATACAGGGCAGGAAATAATTATTTACATAAGATTTCCAGATATTTGCAAAATACATAATAATAATTTAAAAAAAATTAATAGCATTTAAAGATTGCTAGACGAATGCATTTCCTAGGTGTTATCAAGGTAACTTTCAAACTCTTTCAAATTAAAAAAACACTCGTCATATAGGATCTTCTTAAACCATCTCTTAAATATAGCATATGATTCGCTATCCTTAACGATAGCCGAAAGTTTATTGTAATATCGAATGCCAGCATTGTTGGGAGCTCTTTCCTGAACGAATGATTTATTCTCCCTATGACAAAATTATGTTTCTGTCTTGTATCGTAATTATGGATGTCACTATTTTTCATTAATTTATCTTTATTGATATATATATATATATATATATATATATATATATATATATATATATATATATATATATATATATATATATATATTATATATATAATATATATATATATATATATATATATATATATATATATATATATATATATATTGTTATGTTATGCCAGTTATGAGTTTTAAAAGGAAAAAACCCACAAAAAGAATAATTAATAAATAGTTATTAGTTTCAAGAGATTGTTTTTACATAATTTTGGAAGTTCTATTTATTTGTAAGCCTATGTATAATATGATAGATAAAAATGTAAAATACTATAACACAATAATTTTAATGATTATAACCCATTATTGGTAAAAAGACAACAAAAAGTCTAGATTTACAAAATTTTCATGAATAAAAAGTGATCAACACATTTATAAATTTGAAACATACAGTATATGAAATTGTACCTAACTAAAAGTAGCCAATGGTAGAACTTCTTGATGAGATTAGCCAATCAGGGAATAGATGGTCATATGGAAAATTGGAAATTGTGAGAGAATAACAACGGGGTGGTGTCATAAGCAATTATTATTGAAATATGTGAATAGTAATAAGTATGGAAAAATAGTTGTATATATAAATTATATAAGATGAACCCAAACAGTGAAATGTTACAATTTGGTGCGCGAATTCAAAAATTCAAATGAAAAAAGAGGAAGGAAAATTCGTATCTAGGTAACAACAAACAAAGCCAGAGGAGAGATCGAAAAAAATTTAGAAAGGAATGCCACGCATCATTTTTGGGGGAAAGAAAAATGAAATAATTCCAACATTTGAAGAACAAAACCAATATTACCTTGATTATACAACATATCCAAGTGTCCAAAGCTGATTTCTGCATATGTAAGGTTCCTGATTTATGGTATTGGAGTTCCTGATAGAGCTTGAAGTGAGAAAGGATCCAGTTTCAGGGCATATCTTGAACACCAACATTTCCAGCCAGGTATAAAAACTTTAATAGTGCACTTCCGGTCCTGAACAATTTCACAATAACGTATCTCACATCTGAAGAACTTTATTTCACTCTATTTTGAACTATAACAGAAAACTTCACTCTCAAGGGAAAAGTGAGGTTGTGTCTATCCATCCATGATTTGATTGTTATGATTATCCGTGAATATTTGTAGATTCACATTAGAATAAGTTATTTCTCGTAGGCCAGGTAAAATTAAGTCTTCCTGAATAAAGGAAATAATTGCTTTTTGATACTTTGTTGTTTGTTTTCTTACAATGATCAACAATCATAACAAAGACCATTGAATAAATTGAAATTAGACAGCAGTGGTTAGTGGCTATATTGCCTGAACCGGCTATCTGAGACAAGGGGCGTACCAACTGAGCTTAGCTGAGGTGAGGAAAATGATAACAATTGGCAGCAACGTGACGAAAGAACAGTGACGTAGCTAGCAATTATTATTACATCGCAAAATATATTATACAGGGCACAAATAATTATCTATATCATAACAATTTGGCTCACAAAGAAGAATAGCAATTTTTATTTTATAAAAACAATTCATATTTAAAATATATCATTATATAACAATATATATATATATATATATATATATATATATATATATATATGAGTAAATTGAAGAGACTGTTAAGATTTTGTACTGCTTGAAAGTTCTATAGGGTAGATTGAATATTAATCTTAGGACTCGTTTTTGAAACAAAAACTCTTTGCACATCACGTCCCTGACCTCAGATTATGACACTGTAGCTAATAGCAGAGTAAGCATAGCGTATATGTTCAAAAGGGAGTTTCTGTCTAGCATGGACTTTAATACGGTCAATGAGTAGAAACATTGATTAATCGTTTTGCAAACAGCATCAATCTGTTTCTCCCATGTAAAATCACTGTCAAACGTTGTTCCCAAGAACTTTACCGATTTAGATGTTTCAATGGCAATTGAAAATTTGGATTTAAAGGTTTTGTACAAACTGAAATATTCGATACATACGGTTTTCTTTAAGTTTATAATAAGTTTATTTCTAGAACACAATTTTCAAATTCAATAAAAGTTTTGTCAATTTTTTTGAGTAGGTTACGTTCCGAATGATCAGTTATAACCATGCAGGTATCGTCAGCATACATAAATACTTCAGCTCGCGTTATATAATGAGGTAAGTCGTTGACGTATAATAAGAAAATTAACGGTCCAAGGACACTACCTTGTGGGGTACCAATATCAATATCATACGCTTTGGAGATGACCCCGTCAATTTTCACTACAATTTTTCTGTTTTCTAGGTAGGAGAGAAACCAATCGTTAAGACAACCACGTATACCTATTGCGTTTAACTTTTCTGAAACAAAAGATTTGTCAACCGTGCCGAAAGCTCTTGTCAAATCAAATAAAACAGACACAACATAATTACCACTATCTAGTTGTTTATTAATATATTTGGTATAACCAACTATACTAGTTTCAGTCGAAAAACCTTGTCTGAAACCATGCTGACAATTTGTAAGTAATTTGACTAACTTCAGATAATACTCTACTCTTTTGAAAACAAGTTTTTCTATAATTCTAGAAAATACACTCAATAAAGATATTGGTCTGTAGTTTTCTATGTTGCTAGGGTCATCCTTTTTGAATAATAAAATTATGGAGGCTATTTTAAGGCTTGTTGGGAAGGTGCCCTGTGTAATAGAACTATTTATAATGTGGGTAAGTATTGGAGCGATTGCTTGATAACGTTAATTGGAATCTCGTCTAGGCCAGTAGATTTTTTATTTGGTAAAAGTTGAATAGCGTCGATGACTTCTGGTTCCGTAACGGGAGCAAAAAACATTGTTTGAGGAGCCAGACTACTTTTGGTACAATTAGTACTGACATTATCACCAAAGTGATCGGAAATCTTTTTATGTATGGCTGGAGATAGAAACCCTCCGAAAGCTGCCGCTTGATCCTTTGGATTGCTTAAATGTTCATCGTTATAGATAATCTCTTTAATATTAGTACTTTTCCGTTTACCCTTAACTTAATTTACTAAATTCCAAGCTGTTCTATTTCTGTTATTTGAATGATCGATAATATTTTTATAATAAAGTTTCTTTTCAGAGATGGTTTGTTTATTTACTTCTTTTTTCAGTTTTTCATGATTTTCATTCATATTACTGTTATGAATTCTTTTTCGAAGCCAGTCAAGATTATGTAGTTCTTTGCGTTTTTCATTCAGTTGATCAGAAAATTTAATTTTGCGAGTTTTACTCTTATATATATATATATATATATATATTGTTATGTTATGAAAAACCAGTTATATATATTAAAAGGAAAAAACCCACGAAAAGAATAATTTCTTAATAGCTATTAGTTTCAAGAGATTGTTTTTACATATTTTGAAATTCTATTTCCTTTATTAGGCCTCTGTATAATATTAATAAATAAAAATATTCAAATACTATAATACAATCAATTTCATACACTGTCATAATGATTACAACTCATAATTATTCAAAAGGTCTAGATTTACAAAATCGTCCTGAATAAAATGTGATCCACAAAATTATAAGCTTGAAACATACAGTATATGAAATTGTATCTAACTAAAAGTAGCCAATGGGAGAACAACAAACTTCTTGATGACAATAGCCAATCAGGGAACAGTATGGTCAAATGTAAGATTTGAAATTGTGAGAAAATAAGAACGGAAAAGTTTCAGAGACAATTATGATTGAATATTGTAAATAGTCCGTAAGAAAGGAAAAATAGATTCATTTATAAGTTTTGACAAATAACCCCAAACAGTGAAAATGTGAGAACATAGTGCGCGAATTCAAAAATTCAAATCAAAAGGAATGAGGAAAAATGGAATCCAAGTAACGGAAACACAGCCACACAGCCACAGGGAGATCCAAAAAAAATTGAAAAACAATGCCACGTTTTGTTTGGAGGAGAAGAAAAATTCAATAATTTCAATAATTATAAGCAGCAAACTACATTACCTTGTATGTACCCCATATACAAGTATTCCAAAGCAGATTTCTGGATTTGTATGGTTCTTTCTTTTTGGTATTGGAGTTCCTGAGAGCATTGGATTGAAAGGGAATCCAAATTCTGGTTGTGTATTGAACAGCGACAGTTCCAGCGTCAGGTATAAACTTTCCTAGTGCACATTACGAACTGAACAACTTCACTAACATCTCATATCCCATCAGAAGAACTTTATTTCATTTGATTTTGAACTATTAAAGAAATTTTCACTTTCAAGGTAAAAGTGAGGTTGTGTCTATTCATCCAAGACCTGTTTCTCATGATTATCCATGAAAATCTTTAGATTGACAATAGAATAAGTTATTTATCGTAGGCCAGGTTAATTTGAGTTTTTCTGAATAAAGGAAATAATTGCTTTTTGATACTTTGTCGTTTGTTTTCCACAATTATCAGCAATCATATTTATAAACACAGAAATTGACATCAAGACCAGAATAGTGGCTCTATTGCCTGAACCGGCTATCTGAGACGAGAGGCGTACCAACTGAGTTTAGTCGTGGTAAGAAAAATTATAACAATTGGCAGCAACGTGACGAGAGAACAGTGACGTTAGCTGGCAATTATTATTACATCACAAAACATATTATACAGGGCGAAAATACTTATCTATATCATAACAATTTGGCTCACAACGAAGAGCGGAAATTATTAGCAATCTTCATTTTATAACAACAATTTATATTTGCAAATTATCATTACATAACAATATATATATATATATATATATATGAAGTGAATTATATATATATAATTATAATTTTTGCATTTTTTGGTATTCCCTGTATAATTTTACATTTTGTCTACTCCTCCGCTAACACAGGCGCACTCAGGAGCTGGATCAGCTCATGGACTAATTTGTGTATCCTGGCGTATGTCATTACAAGTTTTGTCATTTGAAAGCTTCCTAGATTTATTGTCTGAACTGTTTGAAATGACTTATGTTCTACAGCTTCTACGATAAGCGGGATTCATTATAGAGTTAGTTAAATGCTGGAAATTGATATTTTGTCTGCATTTTTGTGGCCGGGAGATGTTCGTTGCTTCTATTACTGTTTTCTTTTACATTTGACGAAACTACCCAGCAACTTGTATAGCATAGTTCTCTCTATTTTTCTCTCTGGCAAAGTACTTTCCGTAATTTTTTCCGTCTTTTCCGCGGCAGAAGCTCCCATTAGAAATGGTACATGAAAACGTTGCACCGAAGGGTTTTGCTTGAAACGTTACATGGAAACGTTGCACAGAAGCGTTTCGTTTGAAACGTTACATGAAAACTTTGCACAGAAGCGTTTCGTATAAACGTTACATGAAAACGTTTCATAGAAGCGTTTCATTTGCAACGTTACATGAAAACGTTGCACTGAAATTCGACCTTGAAATTTGAATCTCATCGCGCCCAAGGAAGTTCCGCTACAAAAATAAAAATTCAAAATTAATAAAAAATTAGGTAAGGTCATTATGAACAATGAATATAAAACCGATAAAAGTTTTTACATAGGTCAAACAGGAAGAACATACAAAATACGAATATCCTAACATGGAAAATGTTTCGTGAATGGTTAAACAAATTCACCCTTTGCTGGAAAACATCGTTTTGCTAATCAGTTCGAAATTTTACATGTAGAATAGAAAAATTTGAAATAGATTAACACGAAAAGTTCAATATTTACTTTATGGCAGATTAATGTATATAATTATTTTTTGTTGAATTTGTTTTATTGAAGATCCAGTTGATCAGTTACTTAATTAATATAATTCCCATTCTGTTTAATCACCTCTGGAAATATTCTCAATTACATTATTATACCTACTGCTACCTATTCTGCCTATTTAACATGAAGCTATAGTATAGAGAAACACGTGTCGTGTTTTTTTCAACCCAATTCGGTGAAAATAGTGTAGTCAAGTGTCTTTTGTTTACTTCAATATGGAGTTTCATCAAGTATCTGCTCCAAAACTGATTAACCCTCGTAAGTTCTCTCCAGTTTCCTCATTTCCTTGGTGATGCACGATATCGGCAGTGAATATTTTCCCTCCAATCGAAAACATCTGTTCTCCATCAGCTTCCTGAAATATTTTTCCTTTCTCGCATTCTTTCCATTCTCACGAGTCAGTAATAAATATTCTCCTTTGTTTTCTGAACCTATCTTTGTGTTCCTGATATAAATATATTGGGACCTTTATATCACCGCCCTATTGAAAAATTATTTGGGGTGTTCTTTCAATAACACATGCGCTGATGTTCATAAAAGGTGACAAATAGTACCAGTAGAATATTACATTTATAGAATCAATAGCAGAAGACTGTGATAAAACCATCACATTATTAAACGTTATCGTTTCGAAGAAAGGTGAATATTGGAAAGTATCTGACAATCTTCCATTTGTTGAAATATCTGAAAGATAATTCTACTACGTAAAGTAAAACTTGCATTTTTATATACTTTCTGGATTAAATCAGAAAACATTTAGAACCCAGTTCATTTGCTTTCTATGGGTTGGTTGAATGGTAACTAGGCAAGCCTCCAGTGGTAAAAAAATTATAACCATTTGAAGTATAATGAATTTTTTAAGGGGCTTCATAGATGCTCTGGAGCGTTCAGAATTATTGAGTTTTTTGCCAATATAAGTTTGTAAGGTATTTCTGTATGTACACGTATCTGCCAAAAGTTTCGGCCGCTGCGAACAGTAAAATATAATGCTAATAAAATGCTGCCGGTCTCGAACTTTTGACAGAGCTTGTACACTCTGAATCACACCTCATGCATACACTACACACACCAGTGGTTTAAAAAAAATATTAAGATCCGTTCAGCGTCTATAATAAAAAATGTGAACAAAGTCCTATCCGTTCACGTGTTAGGTATAGGCATCGCGTACAAAAAGACCCATTTTCAGTTGCAAATATCCGACAAACTGGACGATGGATCGATTTAAAAATTTGTGAGTCGGTTCATGGCGGTTATGTTTACACCATACTGAAATTTAAGCGATTTCTAATATTTGACCAGAACTACAAAAATATGTTAATAAAGTTATCGGTTGCCTAAACAAAAAATTAATTGTTCTTCATCATCATAGAGTGTGTTGTATGGCCCTTGTATTGAATTCTTGAGTTCTAGGCCAGTAGATATTAACAATCAATTAACATTAATTCCAAAAGTTCTCAAACTTCCGTGGTATGTTAGTGCATTAATAAAAACAAACTATAAAATTTTGCAGAAGTCTGCGATGAACGGAACATTGTTGTAATTGCAAAAAAACGTTTTCATGCTTTATTTTTGCACTGGAAATTGCAAAAGTTCTGCATACTAGGCATACCGATAGTAATGATGTTTTACAACTTGCATTAAGTTTGCAACCTTGTAAAAGTTACGTAACATTATTCTTTGTCATTTGTTTAAGTTTTTCATTGTTATTTGTTTAAAAAATTAAAAAAATTTAAAAAAAAAAAAAACCAAATTTAACCATTTCTGAAAAACGCATCATTTATTCATCAAACTTTTTTATTGACGCTACCATTTTCAATACACACAAACATTGAAATCATTACAAAAGTTTTTTATTGTGGTTGCAAATAAAGATAATATCGATCTCAGTGGATATGTAACTTTCCAACCTCATATGAAAAACGGAACCTATTTATTCCCTTTTATACATTTTTTGCATTTTTACAACTGCTGAAATAATTGCAAAAGTTCTGCAATTTGGAGTTTTAATTACGACTAATATTTTACGTGACACAAGAGATTTACAAGCGTCATTGTTCAACGGAACATTTTTTTTTCATAATTGATTTGTGTTTTTTTAAATAATTTGGTCTTAAATTGTAAACATTGTGCAAATAGGCTCAAATTATATATTAGACCGACATATGTCTACAGTGGTCCACTTAAATACTAGTTTATCCATCGTTATATTTTGTACTGGTTGATTGAAATTGCATCCGAAGAATGATACGGTTACGTAGTTAACCACTACGAAATTTGAAACTTATTATTAACATTAGAAGCGAATTATTTTGTTTCGTCGCATTGTATTTGCCTGTTTGCATTTCGCACCAAATTGGCCATGTAAGTTGTAGTTTTCTTTTTTATTCTAGTAGCTAAGCGATCGTCTAAAAAACCATGAATGAAAGTTGACAAGTTAGTCAAAAATTCATTTTTATCTTCAGTTTTCATATCCAATCATATCAGAGAAAAGTACATAATAGCAGCAAACACACAAACAATCACTGTTTTCGACTAATCAGCGAAATAAATTTAATCTAATATTTTCGAATGCAACAATCGAAAGAGTAAACAATTTTGCTAAATTCTGCTAGAAGACTATTGGATTAATTTTTTATCGCATTAGAAACGACATGCAATCATTCTTCATTTGAAATGTTCACTTGTCACAACATGACTTTATAGCAATCGAAGAGATTTCAAAATGAACAATCGATACTCTATGGAAGTAAGGATATCAAAACGTTATCGATTGTAAATCTCGCAAGTATATAATTTTCATCATCAAACAGAAACTTTAAAGGAAAATAAAAATTTGTAAAATCGATATTACATCTCAAATTCAATTTTTACAAGTATGTATTTCTCGAATTTAATAAAATTGTAATTTACCTTTCCACTCGACTTTCTTACTACAATTGTGGTTTAGCGTGAAAAATTCCCTTGAATCCGAATGACTGAAATGTTATCGACACGTAAGAATAATTTTCTTGATTTGAAAAAATATTGAAAATTAATAGGGGAAAAACACTTTGACGTAACACAGTTGTAGGTTAATCATACTTATGTTTTTTAAATCTCAATATTTCTTCCATTCTTTAATGAATCAAGAACATTATGAAAATGTGTCGAAAGATTCTCGATCCTCCATCAAACGTACTCAGAGGATTTTTTTATGCAAGTTCTTAAATAATAGGATGTTATGAATTCATATCGAAAACGTTAGCTTTCAATATTGAATGATTTCACCTACCATTGACGAGCTTCTTCTTGGTCGATAGTTAATTTGGTAACACAATGAATGTCATTTATTAGGTATATAAAAATATGTATTATTCAGATAATACGGGTGTTGCAAAATAAAAATAAAATTAATTCCTAATGTTCCGCATTGTAACATAGTATGCAAATTATTATACTGCCACCAATTGGTAAAATGAGCTTTCTGCCCTATTTGCAGAACTTTTGCTATTTTTGGTAGAGTACAAATACGAAATTTTTTATTTTTCTATTTGACCCTCATTTCCGTGTTGCAGACGATGTTGCACATTAATGAAAACATTGTACGTCAGGACATCTCCACTTGCAACCATTATTTGGGACTTTTGTAATAATTCTGATACTTATTTTAATAAAAAAAAACAATTTCATGAAAAAATATATTTTTCGTTTGACGCAAGAGGTTGCAAATTGAAACTCCTCTCAAAAACATTATTTTGGTTATTTTTTCGATTTTGCAGAACTTTTGGAATTTTCATCAAAAAATTAGGATTAACAACAATTTTTTTTCGATTAAACGAACATTTCCGTTTTGTTTGAATGGTTGCAAATTCATCAGAGGATGTAAATTGCTATTTTCGAAACCTCGAAAGTTTGCAGAACTTTTGCAAATTTTTCCGTTCTAATAATGTGAAAATTCATTAAATTCTGATTTTCAATATCTTCCGTTCAGAAAAAAGCGTTGCAAAATTAGACTAAATATCATTTGAACGTACTTTTCACTCTACTGAAGTTTGACAACTTTTGTAATGATTATTAAACTTTGGGAAAATCATGTCTATCTCTACTGGCCTATTTTTCTCCACACCGAATTCATCTTCTTTCAAAAAATATTCCTATTAAAATTCTCGAATTTTATTTTTGACAGTCTGTATATGAATCACACATCACCAGCGTATGAGCTCAATAAATAATATCTTGCTGGAGTTCTACTCCAACTAATGAATTATTAATGAAAATCAAATATACATATTTCTCCCTTGGGTTGTGGACATGTTAAGGCTGCAGTAATATCAAAAAGAGAGAAGGGTAGACTGTTTCGCTGTTATCATAGGAATTGGAGAACATGTCCATTAGTTTCATTTAAATTATGCACGAGCTGACTCATCCTACTTCAAATATTCATTATAGTCTGGCATTTCAGATGTGTTTGGTTCCGAAATAGCATGCCCATTCTACAGTTTTTTCGGATACCAAGTGTTCTGCTGAAATAACAGAATTTGGTATGTTTTAAATTGTCGTGAGTGTTTCATGCGAAGTGATTTGTGCCGATTGCAATGATTGCAATGTTTTGAGTGAGGAAATCGTTGTTTCCGGAATGAAAATGCGCGGCCTGTCGGAAAGGTAGGTTTTGAAAATGTTAGTCTTCCTACGATAATTTCACTCAGTTCCGTGAATTTCCATTTTAAACCGACGTACAGAAAAGGAGGAGGTTCTCTAGTCGACGCGTATATACAGTGCTTCTCAAAAGTCCCCTCCCCCCCCTCTTATTTTTGGAACGATTATACATAAACAAGTGAAATTTGGAAACTGAATATTAAAGGTTGTAAACTCCCCTACTAGTGATGATAGATGACGAAATCGTCAAAGATGACGTCACAAGGCCATTGTGACCAATAGTTTTGAATGGAACCCTACGGCAAGCGACACCTCTTTTAAAAGGTATTGAAAAAACCTATTCAATGATACTAATTTTGTTTGTGTTTATGGCAGTTTTGGCAACTCGCTCCTAAAAAACGCAAAGCTGTCATGAATTAAATCAGTTAATACTAAAATTTCAAATTCAAGCTCCGCCTCTCGATAGTTGTCAAATAAGCTGACGTTTTTGTTAGTCTCCCTAATTCGACGTTTTTGTAATTGTCCAAGTTTTTGTACATTTAATAATTCATGTATTGTTGATCGAACGTTTAACTGTTTTAGCAGCTTTTGGTACTTTCAATATTTTTGTACATTTTAATAATTTGTTAAACTGTTGTGAGCCGAACGTTCAAGTGCTCCAAGAAGCGAAATGGTACGTGCTTTAGGTGATAAAGTAGCAGCGATCCTAATTCTTGGTGAAACTGGACAAAATATTCATGCAGCAGAACGCATTTTTAATGAGAGGTTTCCCGATCGCCCCGTTTCGAGGACTCATTCAAGGGAGCTTCTTCGTAAGTTTGAAACAACGGGTAGTATTAATGATGCGAAACGATCTGGCAGACCACATATTTCTGATAAGAAAAAGATTGATATACTGGCAGAAGTAATAGTTAATCCTACTTCTTCATCAACTCACGTTGCATCTACCTGTGAAGTCAGTCGGAGTACAGTACACAGGGTGTTGAAAAAAAAACAAATTTCATCCATACAAATTAAAAATGGTTCATCAACTCTCAGACGACGACCCAGACCGAAGACTAGAATTTTGTGAATATATGGAAACTAAAATTAACCAACAGCCAGACTATATCAAAACAATTTGTTTTAGTGACCTAAATGGAAATGTAAATACACAGAATGTGAGGTATTGGAGTGACGCAAATCCTCACCTGTTTCGTGAAACACATATCCAATTTCCCCAGAAGGTGAATGTTTGGGCAGGTATCCTGGGAAACCACATCGTTGGGCCTCTTTTTTTAAATACTAATTCAACTGGTGAGGTTTATCTGGAGCTGTTGCAAAACGCAATAGACCCGTTAATTCTTGAAATTTCGGAAGATAATCCAGATGAATTCGGCAATTTGGAAATATCATTCCAACAGGATGGTGCTCCTCCACACTATTACGGTGCAGTAGGACGGTATTTGGATGAGGAGTATCGTGTTAGATGGATTGGACGACGAGGTTCAACGGAATTTAATCGAAGGTTTACGCCACTGAACCTGACAATATTGACGTTTTAAAACAACGTATTGTTGCAGAATGTGAGGCTGTTTCCGCAGACACATTTGCAAAAGTACGAGAAGAGTTTAAAAATAGGATATTTCACTGTCAGGAAGTAAATGAAGGTCACTTCGAGCAATTTCTTCAAGTAGATACTGATTCTTAAATCTGTAATTATTATTATACTGAATGGAATTTAAATTTTGATGTTTACTAATGAGGCATTAAAACCGCCATAAACACAAACAAAATTAGTATCATTGAATAGGTTTTTTCGATACCTTTTAAAAAAGGCGTCGCTTGCCGTAGGGTTCCATTTAAAATTATTGGTCACAATGGCCTTGTGACGCCATCTTTGACGATTTCGTCATCTATCATCACTAGTAGGGAAGTTCACAACCTTTAATATTCAGTTTCCAAATTTCACTTGTTTATGTATAATCGTTCCAAAAATAAGAGGGGGGGGAGGGGACTTTTGAGAAGCACTGTATATATTTTTTATGTATGACCACGCATAACTTTTTACAGTGTTGTCCGATTTGGATGACTCTTTGCTCAATGGATAGGGTATACCTCAAAGTTAGTCCCATTTGGATTGAAAAAAAAAATCCAATCCAAAGGCTAGGAAAATGGGGATTATTATTGGTTCACCCACTAAATTTTTACTTCTTAACCGATTCTACTTCGCAAAACTTTGTACTGGGTAATACGATTTAGATACATTTTCTTTTCTGTATAGGGTATGCTTGGAAGTTCATTCCATTTGAAAAAAAATTACTTCCCTAAGGGTAGACAACTAGGGGATGATTTATTGACTTCACACCTGTGAACTGATTCCCTTGAAACTTAGCACACATATGTAGTTCTGATGACACTATAATATAATGGAGGCCCGGAATTGATCTTATTTTATTTCGGGCCCTTGACTAGTTTCCTAGCTAAGGCTAAGCCTTTTTACTCCTTGAGCTGATTTCACTTTGCTTTGATTTGGTTTGAGTGGGAATTGTTTTTACTTTCCTCTATTTGGTTCATATTAGTTACTAGAACCGTTTTATTATTTCTTTTACCGGATTATTCCTAAGAATTGATTTTTTGTGGGGCCCTAGATTAATAATAATCTGGGCCTTTTGTAGCGTAAGGGGGTTTCTCCGTCGTAATTGACGTCGTGTTTTCATGTGTGGTTGCCCCAGCAAATACACTTTGACTTCTGGCTTTGATGAGATCTTTGATCTTAGTTTGTTTTAGGTCCGCAAGTAGTCTTGCATTTGGGACGTATCGCGGAGCATCAGTTAACATCCGCAGTAATTTAGTTTGCACTCTTTCCAGAATGCTAATGTTACAAGGATAGCTTTGGCGCCAGACGGTCGAAGCGTAAAGTATGGTTGGTTTGAATACTATATTATATAAGAAAACTTTTGTTTTCAAGTTTAACTTACTTTTCCTATTTATTAGGGGGTATAGTGCGTGTATTTTAGTAGGAGATTTAAGCCGGTTCTGGGTCTCCCCCCACCACTATGACGTCACGTGTGACCTTGAATAGTTGCAGGTGTGCAGTGTGTGTGTGTTTGACCTTGAGATTTGACTTTGAGATTTGTCATTGAGTTTTGATATTGGGTTTGGTCGACTTTGAGATTCGACTTCAGTTTTGACCTTGAATATGACCTTGAGATTCATAACATTAAGTTTTGACTTTGAGATTTGACCTTGAGTTTTGATGTTGGATTTGTTTCGGCAACCAAAAGATTTGATCTCGATGTTTGTTTGACCTTGACTAATGTTGTGGTGTAGGCATACATATTCTGTGTAGTCATGACCTTCATGAATCCTTGCACTCTCCAAGCGAGGAGGGCATTCATCCTGTGAGAGAGCTAAGAGTGAACTGCGAGTATTGATGAGTGTGTTGATGCTCAAGTGCGTAATGACCTTCACAGTCCCATCTACTGGAAATGGAGTGGGGATGTCTCTTATAAAAATGTGTGGAGTCGTTGATGAGAAATCAGATGTTAGATAATATCATCAGAGTGAATACAGAGTACGAGAAGTTTCTCAATTCAGTGAGTGTATTTTTTATAAGGTGAAATAATCTATATTT